>JAPQNM010000691.1:0-12555 GCA_029783475.1 Metacarcinus magister | reverse complement strand
CAGTGATCTTACCTTCTCACCTCCAAGCCTCATCCACATCAGGAAAGTGCTGTTTCTTCTTGCTAGCTCCCAATTCCACCCACAGCTCCTTTACTCCAAGTCTGTCAAAAATTGTGATGGCCAAAACAACCCCATCGGCGTCAACAGTCTTGATCAATATTTTATCACTTCCCTTGGCTGCACAGTCTACTGTGTGAAGTAACAAACGTTCATCAGCCTCTTTCTGAGAACATGAAGACAGATCATCATAAGTGAGACCACCATTGCTGAGAGAACTGATCCCACGAGTTGTTACAACTGTTGTGCCATCAGGAATATCAGCATGCATTGCTGCCAAAGTAAGGTACTTCAACAACTTTTCCTTGTTTTTATCATTAAGCAGGAAGTTTTCCCAGTTTTGAGGAATGCTGACCTCCGGTTCTATACGTCTTCGGGTACTTTTGCCCCTCTTCGTTCACGTTGTCTTTTTCAAACTGTTGTTGATGTATACATCCCAGACATCATCAACTCGGTGGCACATGCTATGTAGCAGACCTACAATATAGGGTACGAACACAGCTGATGCATAGTCTTTAAAAGATCGGAGTTTGGTCAGGTCAGGACGTAATTTGTGCACCAGAGCAGCTCCATCAATGATAACAGCATCCGTAGTTGATGGTTGTTCAAATACCAATACCAAACTAATACAGGAAAATAGTCGTGCCGTTTTATGGACGACAAAAACCTTGTCGTTGAATGCTCTGTATACATCTGGATGGTGCTTAAGAAGTGAAGCCATGTCTCGTATGTGTACTGGCAGCCATCGAGCATAGTTCACATGTCCAAAGCAAAAAACCACGGAACAAGCTTTGTAAAGCTGTTGACATAAAGCTCGGAGTTGTCCTGTCTAATGGAGCTCACAAAATAGAAAAGCGGGAGAAGGAAAGTATTACTTGCTATATAAAATACGATTATCATCATTTGTTTACTGTAAATAAATTAAATATCTATATCATAAACTTGCTCCTTTAACATATTTCATAAGGTTTCAGATACACAGTGATACACTCATAATATGAAAAGATAATAAATATATACTCTAATGCGAAAATCACTGCATTCTGTTACGACAAAACTTTTATCACTACCCTGGCTACTGTAAACCTGCTTTTTACACTTTAGTTACAGTCTTATTCGTTAACATTAAACCTCTTACTGATAGACATAGTATTCACATACATCAAATGAAGCTTTTCTATCCCTCAAATACAGAAAATAGGACGAAAATAATCAATATTTACCAGAGATTCTCCATCAACGCATCTCTCCTCGTGGTGGATCATGGCTCTAAGGACCGACTTGACCAATCAAAACGCTGGGATGAGCTGTGACTTCATAGGGGGAAGAGACAAAGTCACCCGCATGATTTGAGTAGCGTCCATGAGGCGACCAATTTTAAAATAGCTGCCATATCTACACTGAAGATTATTTTCAGTGGCTCCAAATCCAAAATTAATTGCATATGCATGTTCTAACTTTGTTCCAAGTACGGTTGTTATTACTAAAATATGCTGGGTTTGGTATATATTGTGCACATATCCGTTGGACCATTAGTGTCTCATTTACACAAGAGAGAAGCTGCAGCCTGCTCTCTAAAGATAATTTCTATTACTACTTATATAACATTACAGGCAAGTTACAGTGTTACACCCATCAAATCAAATTATCAAAATGGTCTCACCACGACCTGCCTTGGAGTCCCCATCTGTGGAGGGGACCACGAATGTCACTAGGTCAGATTGCCCATCTGAAGACGAGTCTGGCAGTCTTAACACATCCTCAAGTACTTTTTCTCTTGATTTCTGCAACATTCGTGGTCTTAGATCAAATTTCCAGTCTGTGGAGCACCATCTCTCTACCACAAAACCTCATTTTCTCTTTCTAACTGAAACACAGTTGTCTGTGGCTACTAACAGCAACCCCATCTCTGTTCCTACTTTCTCTATCTTCATTTTTAATCCAAAGCTGGCTGTTGCGTAAATGTGCGTAACGACATCACTTGCTCTCGTGCCTACAATCTTGTATCTTCAGAATGTTCTACCATCTCACTAAAACTTCAATGTCACTCTCTAACTAAATACATATGTGCTGTATATCTTTCACCTAATTCCTCTGACTATGTAAAATTATTTGACTATTTGACTTCCAAAGTAAAGTGCATCCTATCTCACTTTCCTTATGCTGAGATCTCCATTTTAGGGGATTTCAATGTTCACCACCAGCGTTCCCTTTCATTCTCTTTCATTGACCAACCTGGTGAACAATCCTTCAACTTTGCTATCCTTCATGACCAAGAGCAGCTGGTGCAGTTCCCTACCCGTATCCTTGACCGCCTTGGAGACACGCCCAACATTCTTGATCTTTTCCTAACTACGAATCATACTCTGTCAAACTTTTCTCTACGTTGGGCTACTCCGATCACAATTTTATTTCCATTACCTGTTATATCGCTTCAGTGCAGCCTCAGGACCCGCCTAAGCAGAGGTGCTTCTGGCATTTCAAATCTGCTAAGTGGGAGAACCTAAAGCAGTACTATTCTGATTTTCCTTGGGATGATTATTGTTTCCATTTCAGAGATCCTCCTCTTTGTGCCGAGCGTATAACAGAGGTGATTATCCCTGGCATGGAGTTATACATTCTTCACACTTTCACTAATACTAAAGCTAAAAAGCCCTGGTTTAACTTTGTTTGTTCTTGTGCTGTCAAAGATAGAGAGGCGGCTCACAAACGGTACCGTAGCCATCCATCTGCTGAAACTCATGCTCTTTATATTTTTGCCCATAATCATGCTAAATTTATTCGCCAATTTACTAAAAACTCTTTCATCAATAGAAAATGTCAAAATCTTTCCAAATCTAATCCTTCTCATTATTTCTGGCATCTAGCCAATAATATCTTTAACAGCTTTACTTCTTCATCTTTTCCTCCTTTACTTCAATCAGACGGGTCCACAGCTGTCTCTTCCTTCTCTAAAGCTGAACTCTTTGCTCATACCTTTGCTACCAACTCTACTGTGGATGATACAGGGCATATTATTCCTACTCCTCCACCCTCTGACTACTTCATCCTTAAAATTAAGATTCTTAGAGATGACGTTTTCCTTTCCCTCTCAGGCCTTTATTCTTGGAAGGCTTAAGGCCCGTCTACACTAGGACTTTTGAGCCACGCACTGACTCGCCTCAGGAGTCCCGTGACCAATATATAGTCACGGGACTCCTGAGGCGAGTCAGTGCGTGGCTCAAAAGTCCTAGTGTAGACGGGCCTTAAGCCTTCCTAGAATCAAGGCCAGACTCTCTAGTGAAGCGCGGAATAACCTGCTAATCGCTCCATATATTATATGGAGCGATTAGCAGGTCACTGGGGAGGTGGTGGTGCAGTGGTCAGCGTTCGGGCATGGGAGCCTAGGTTCCCGGGTTCGAATCCCCGATATCCGCTGACCACTTTTCAATATTTGATATCACCGCTGAGTGGCCAAAGACTACCCAAATTGCTGCCATACTGTCCTCAGACGGAACTTACAACGTTTATATACATCTGAGGCTGTAGCAGTAATAAGCCTCACACGTTCTCAATATATTCAAGAGAGAACTTAAACATTTGAGGCGTCACTATAAAAAATATAAAAAACCTACGCCAAATAACAGGCGAGGCAAGTCCATCTGTGCCTCCATATGCCTACTGGCGCCAATGGTTAATGATATAGAAGAAAAAAGTTCTGCGCTTTACTAGAGAATCTGGCTGTGGGCATTTCATACGAGTAAGTCCCGCGCAGAGCGCGCCAGTTGCTTGCTGTCAAAGGAGGAGGACTCTACTCTCTCGATCTGTCCAACCATGGCTGAACAGAACTTTAAATGGATGCGCGGGAACACTCAACAGTTCATTGAACTTTTAAAGGAGCATCCATGCCTGTGGCAAGTACGAAGCAACAACTATAAAAACAAGGCAGTGAGGAGTGTAATTAGTCTTAATACAATAACAAAACAACTCATGAGTACAATAAGCTGATTAATAACACCAGAAATTATTATGAAGAAACTCTATACATTGAGAGGCTTAATATCGACGAAAACTGAAGGAGAAGAAGGCATCGCAGAAGTCAGGGACATGTACAGACGACCTGTATCTACCCAGACTGTGGTGCCGCAGCTCGCGAGGCTCTATTGTTTATGATAGTGTGGACACAACCCCCTCACCCACCCAACCCCCTCACTGCGGCGAGTCAGAGAGCGGCTCAAAAGTCCTAGTGTGGACGGGCCTTTACGGTCCGGATGGAGACCCTCCTGTTGTTTTCAAAAACTGTGCTTCCGAGCTCACTCCATGCCTGGTCAAACTCTATCGTCTGTGTCTCTCTACTTCTACCTATCCTTCTTGCTGGAAGTTTGCTCACATTCAACCTGTACCTTAAAAAAGAGTGAGTGCTCCAATCCTTCAAACTACCGCCCTAAAGCTTTGACTTCCTGCCTTTCTAAGGCCTTAGAGTCTGTCATTATCAAGAAGATAATGAGGCATCTATCAGCTCACAGCCTTCTCTCTGATTACCAGGATGGTTTCCGGAAAAGCCGGTCTACTAGTGATCTTCTTGCTTTTCTAACAGAATCTTGGCCATCCTCCTTTAGGGACTTTGGTGAAACCTTTGCTGTCGGCCTTGACATATCGAAAGCCTTCGATAGAGTCTGGCATAAATTTTTATTTTCTAAGCTACCCTCCCACGGATTTTATCCTTCTCTCTGTACCTTCATCTCCAGTTTCCTTTCTGACCGTTCTATTGTTGCTGTAGTGGACGGTCACTATTCTTCCCCTAAACCTATCAACAGTGGTGTTCCTCAGGGATTTGTCCTATCACCCAATCTCTTAATTTATTCATCAATGATCTCCTAAATCTGACTTAATGCCCTATCCACTCCCATGCTGATGACACCAATGTGCATTTTTCAATGTCGTACAACATACGTCCAACCCAACAAGAATTAAGTGATTTAAGGCGAGTTGCTATAGGACGCCTAACGTCTGGTTTTTCTCTATTTTCTGATTGGGGCAGAGCAAGCCTGGTTCAGTTCAATGCCTCAAAAACTTAATTTCTACAATTATCTACTCGACATAACCTTCCAGTTAACCCTGTCAGGCCAGGAGATAACACATGCTCATTCTTTTCATTGTCAAGGAGTGAAGAAGCCATTTTGTCGCGCATGAAATAGTTTAGTTTCTAGAGATATTTTCTGCCTTCTAACTATGTTTATGTGTATGAATTATATATTGCTATCTTTATAGATATTTTTTCTGTAACATTATCAAATAAAGTTTTAAAAAATAAGCTAAATGAATTATATTATGGGACTCGGGATGAATATGTACCAACTATGAATGAACTTCAACTCGAAATAGCAAAATATTTTGTGAGCCAACTAATTACTTACAACATTCCAAAAGATGTGGAATTGGATTAGCTTCCCAATGAAATAGTTTGCTTTCTGTTAAATGGATTAACACCACACACAAATTAGCTACAATTCTCACCCAGCTTTCAGACTGGTCGGACGTAACCACCACTGTTCGAGTGTTACCCGACGTCAGGAGGCACATGCCTGTGTCCTCCTGCCATTTTTACGGGATGAGGGCTTCCCGCATCCCTCGCCTTTCAGGAGCCTCACTTTTGGGCCTTTCCCGTCCTCAGTCGCAGCCCATCCACCCTACAGGTGCTATCCCAAAACGTCCGAGGCTTCCATTGCCTGGCAGCGGGTCATCGTTGGGTTCCGACTCATCGTCTCGAAGTGTTTCACGGGGCGGTTTTCCTCCTTGTAAGACTGTCCGCCACTTCACCCCGGCATCCGTCTCTGCTTCTGCTACGGCTACACCTCCCAGTGTTGTTGCAACGCCTGCTGCAGCCCTTGAGCCTGCTACTTCAGCACTACCTCTGGGTGTCGCCTCGTCATCCGCTACCACCGCTCTCTCTGCCCTTGATGATAACGACTTCACCACGGTGTCCAACCGCCCAGGCGACCATGGTTGGTATCTTATCCCCGCAATCCGCCTCTTCAGAACAGGAGTTTCCTGCATTCCGAGTCCCCGTTCAAAATGGTTTTCAAACGTCCTACGATGCCGTGGCTGCCCTTGAAGAGGATTGCCTTACTCTGGTGATGAGATGCCTGCCGAGGAAGGCTGGCAGCTCTGTCATCCTCCCCAAATCCACCGAGACCTTCCAACACCTGCAGAATGTTACAGTCAACTGCATCACCACCAGGGTTAAGCTGGTTCAGCTTGACCCCCATATCAACACCACCCGTGGCGTAGTCATGGGTTATCCTCTTCGTCTACCCACGGAATAACTACTACGCCATCTCCAAGTCGAGGAAGCTACCCACTGCCAGACACCCCGCACCAAAGAGACCACACGCCAAGTGACCGTCACACTACGTGGTCCTCTCCTACCTCAGTTGTCCTTGGGCAGCTGGAGGACTTTCTACCTCCGCCCCTGGGTGCCCAAACCACTGCGGTGTTACCGCTGCCACCGCTTTGGTCACCATCAAGCTTCCTGTGCAAACGTTATCAAATGTGGAATTTGCAGCGGATCCCACGAAACACAAGTGTGCCTGGTTAAGTATAAGGCAAAACAAGACATTGTCCACCGTTGTCCTAACTGTAACCAGGCTCACCACGCCTGGAACAAGTCTTGCCCTGCCCGCCTTCGCCTCGTAGAATGGGGTCGTGAACGGCAAGCTGCCTGGGTTGCTATCCAGCAGAAAACCGCTACAATCCCAGCACCTCCCGGTATTTTTGTGTGGGGTTAGCAACTACCCACGGCTCCACCACCTGCCCCGCGCTTAACACCCACCGATTTTCCACCTCTGCCTCCTTCTGCTGCGGCCCCGCGCTAGCCACCAATCACAAGCCTTCCCTCCTGACGACCATCACACACAGCTCGTTCCACTCAGACGATCGCCCCGCTTTACCCCACATCCTCCTCACCACGCATTACCTCTTCACCTCAACAAGTCCTTTGCACTTCCTACACCCAGACACCCGCCATGTCTCCGCAGACTTCCCCTTCAGCGTACAGTGAAGAGACACGCTACTACCAGCTGCCAGCAGAGTCCTTCCAAGCCATTGGAAAAGAGCTGGCAAACGGTCTCTCCTTGACACTTGCCGGTGCTCTTGGCATCCCCGTCTCCCCTGCCATCTTCAGCCAAGCAATACAGACCGTCATTGACAGGTACCTCGACAAGATGAGAACCTGCTCCATGTCAAACATGGAGCAGCTGCCCTCTCCATACTTGCACTTCACTGACGGGCTCTTAGCTAGCCCGTGTCCTTCCCTATGAAGAATCGTAAAAAACAACAAGAAAAATTAGCTAAAACTAAACTGTTTTCGCCACTCACAACACTCTTGGACGCTGACTGTTAGAGTTTACTGGCTGGTATTACCAGCTGGGCAAGAAACTTTCCTTGACTGTTTTTAGACAGTTGACTTTGAAATTCATCGTCTCACTCACAACTGGACAAAAAATTACGCAGATAGCGTCATTTCTCGATTTTTGCTGAATATTTATTGTCCAGAAACACATTTGACGCTTAATGCCTTAAATGTGTTTCTGAACCACATTTGTTTTGATGCATAATGCGATAGCGAGCCTGAGGCGGTTAACTATCCCCTTTTCTTCAATGACACTCAACTGCCCCTCTTCTATATCCACATTAAACACACTTGGTCTATCCTTTACTAAAAATTTTAACTGGCAATTTCATATCTCTACTCTTGCTAAATCAGCTTCCAAGAAGTTTGGTGTCCTATGGCGTCTGCGTCCATTTTTCTCTCCCTCCCAGCTGCTTGCTCTGTATAGGGACCTTATCCGTTCATGTATGAAGTATGGTTCTCATGTCCGTGGGGGGTTCACCTTACACAGTTTTACTAAACAGAGGGATGTCTAAACCTTTTCGTCTCATCAACTCTCCTCCTCTAACTGACTGTCTTCATTTTTTAAGTCGCTGACGCAATGTTGCATCTTTACCTTTTTTCTACCGCTATTTTCATGCTGACTGCTCTTCTTAACTTGCTAACTGCATGCCTCCACCCCTCCCGCGGCCTTGCTGCACAAGACTTTCTACTTCTTCTTATCCCTATTCTGTCCATCTTTCTAATGCAAGAGTTAACTAGTATCTTCACTCTTTCATCCCTAGCACTGGTAAACTTTGGAACTTTCTTCCTTTGTCTGTTTTTCCACCTGCCAATGACTTAAAATCTTTCAAAAGAGGAGTGTCAAGACACATCTAATGTTACCTGGAACTCTACCCATTGCTTATATTTCTCCTACTATCCACTTTACAGGGTCTAGCGACAAGCGGTATTTTTTTACGCATTTTTGTTGTCCTTTAGCCAGTACCCTTTTAATATAAAAAAAATTTAAACAATCACGTTTATTCCTCCCAACACCTTTCCTACATCATTGATCTCAGATTTCACTTCTGTCTATTCCTCAATCTACAGTAATTTTGGTCCCCCCAAAAATGTAACATTTCACCTCTTGAAGCAGTTCACCATTCACTGCAACATATATCTTTCTACCACTAACCTTTTTTGTGCATTACATTATTTCACTTATATTTCCTTTCACTCCAGATTCTTCCTCCCGTATGCTCTTCAAATTTCTTCCAAAAGCTTTCACAATCTCTCCTCCAAATCCGCCATAAAATCCGTATCATATGCAAGTATATGATTTATTTTCCTCTCTATTGTAAGCATTTACCACACTATTTCCTGATCTTACAATTAATCAATCAATCATTGGGGGCATACACCAAAGGTCGCGTCGCCTCACCAACCCTCCAACGCCAGCTCCGGCGATCACCCCGTGTAAGCCCCCTTCTCATACCAAGAAACTTCCAACAGGAAGCATCGACTTGCCCCAGCCATGTACCTTGTGAGCGCATTTTTGGCCTCCTCCAACTCGACTTGTCCCTTTCAGAAACAACCCAAGAAGCAGGATCAGCTTCTGGGTAACGTGCCACATGCCCATATAACCGAAGTTGACGTTGGCGGACTATGCTGGTAATAGACCTTGATTCAGTCTCACGGAGCAGTCGCTGATTTGACAAAAACTCATTCCAACGATACCCCATGCTACTGCGAAGGCATTTATTACCAAAGACATAAATTTGCCTCTTCAGATCAGTGTTCAGTGTCCAAGTCTCACAGTCGTGCCGTAAGACAGTGATCACTACCGATTTGAAGATTCGAATCTTTGCCCGTCTGCACAGGTACCGACAACGCCAGATACTCATGCTGAACGAAGCCATAACATCATGGGTCAGGCCAATCCGCCGTAAGACTCCTTGACGTGACCCACTATTGTTATGGCCCAAGCTACTAAAGTACGTGAAGCTGTCCAAGATATCAATGTTCTCGCCACACTCATGAATAGACTGTACTGTTTCATCTAGCAAGCCTCCAGACACCTGAACCTTAGTCTTGGGCCAGGAGACCTGAAGTTCTAAAGGTTTCGCCTCCTCGTGCAGTGCTTCGAGAGACATCACCAGAACCTCCAGCGACTCAGCAAAGATTACTGCATCGCCGGCAAAAAAAAAAAATCAGTGATCTTGGTGTTGCCGACAGATGCTCCACAGTGACTTTGGTCCTGCCCAGTACCCAGTCTATACATGTATTGAAAAGTGATGGAGCAAGGACGCATCCCTGCCTCACTCCCGTATGCACAGAAAAGGAAAGAAGCTGGACACGCCCTCCCTCCCTCCCTCACACATACTTCACAGTACTTTGTCCCAGAGTACAGGCCAGATAGTAGTCCAATATTTCCTGCAGGAATCCAGCGGAGGCGCAGAAGATCCCAGAATGCCTCGCGATGCACTGAATCAAACGCCTTTTTGAGATCGATATAGGCTGCGAGCATCCCCCGTTGAAACTCACGTCCGTGTTCCACTAGTACGCGAAGCGCTAGGATACGGTCAGTTGTTGACTTACCAGGTGTGAACACTGACTGTTCAGGTCTCTGATATTTCAGCAAGTGACTGCGAACTCGCATCAGTAGCAGATGGGCGAGCACCTTGCCTGGTGTGCTGAGCAGCGTTATCCCGCGTTATCCCGTTGCTGCAATTCTGACGGTTCCCTTTACCTTTCCAGATAGGGACAACCAATCTCCTTTTCCAGTCAGGAGGAATGGTACTTGAATGCCATACAGCAGACAAGACAGCATGTAACCTCCGTATCATGGCCTCGCCTCCAGCTTTGAGCAACTCTGCACTGATGTTACAAATGCCAGCTACCTTTCCACTCCTAAACTTTGCAACAGCCTCTTTGATTTCATCAATAGAACCCAGTGGGTTGAAACCGTCTGCTTGGAGGGTTAACCTTTAACAACTGCTCAAAGTACTCAGCCCAACGAGCCATCTGCCTATCCGCGTCTGATACAAGACAACCATTTGTTGTTCGGAGAGCACTCACCCGAGATGTAGACTTGGAGCGGAGCTTCTTCAGGGATAAGCGGATTTGAAGTCATTAGCATTTGAATGACCTTCAACATCCTCAGCAGGACTCTTGACATGCCTCTCTTTGTCTCTCCTCAGAAGAGTTCAAGTCATACGAGACAGAGCCTTGTACTGATCCCGGCTCCCAGTCAGCATAGCAGCGCGACTCCTCTCTATACTGTCCAGTGTCTCCGCCGAAGCGAACCCACCCCGTGATCTCAGACGCCCAACTCACCCTCTGGCAGCTTCAAGAGTTTCACGTTTTAAGGTATCCCACAGTTCTACCGCAAGGCGTCGAGCACTTCAAACTGATTTGAGACTGCCACTGCATACTCATGAGCATATGTAGAGTTCTTCAGTTTCTCAAGATGGAACACATTGTCATCACATCTTGATATCTTTCTGGACTTTACATGAGTGTTGCAACAACAAGTTTGTGGTCAGTTGCAAAGAACTCGGAACTCCGGAAAAACCTGCAGTTCTAGAGGATCTTCCAACGAGTATTAACGAGGATATGATCAATCTCCTTAGCTACCCCTCCAGCATTGCTATACCAAATCCAGCGGTGCAGCTCTGGTCTCTGATACCAAGAATATGCAATTCTCAACCTTCTGGGTTTTGCAAAACTCAAAAGAAGAGAGCTGTTGATAATCCTGGTACCAGAGCCATGGGGACCAACACATAGCTCATAGCCAGCTCTCTCAGTGCCAGTGGAAGCATTGAAGTCGCCCAAGACAATGAGTGTGTCCCGGCGAAGGCACTGATCCAGAACAGAGTCAAGTTTAGCGTAGAACATCTCTTTCTCGTCAGCCCCACACACTTCGGTAGAAGCGTACACTGCAACAAGAGACATGAAGCCCAAGGTGTGCTTCAGCCTCAGTCGCATTATACACTTATCAACCGAAATAACCTCAACAACGGACGACTGCAGTCTGCTAAAGACGCCTATAGCCACTCCCTTAAGATGGGCACCATTGCTCATGCCGGATCATTAGTAGGTATAACCTCTCCTACTGATCTCGCCACTGCCAGGCCTCCTAGTCTCAGAGAGTCCCACTATATCCATCTTCAGCCTACTGAGCTCATCCGATAGATGAGGCAGTCGGTGGTCCTCTGAGAGGGTTAGTATGTTCCAGGAGCCCACACGCAGAACCCGCCGGAAATTTACACCAGAGCTGGTTCGGCGAGTAGGTGCCGCTTCTGTACCCCTTCCATCACCCCCAGAACTAAAAGCAGGGGTCCCGTGGGCTTTGCCCTGCACCCGTCATTTGGTCCATCAGGCCCCCCTGATGCCTTGGCATCACAGGGATCTGAATAGATGGACACCCCCGCAAAATCGAGTCTGGGTCGCGGCCAAGGCCTCGCCCACGCCCAGAGCCTCGACCCTGGCCTCTATTTCTTATTCTGGTTGTAGCAGTAGGAAAAAGTTTTACGGGGAAGGGTTGCAAGCCCAACTAGCCAGATCAGGGGGCTGGGCTGACTGCTAGCCAAAGGCGGGGAAGCAGAGATCCTGCGAGAGAATTTCCCGGCTGACCCGTTATTTCAGCCATAGCTGGGCTGGATGGTCATTGATTCATCACAGTGAGTTCGTCTACCCTTTGTGTGGTCTTATTTTTAATCCACCTGGATGTCCAACACACCCGCCTCACTGGTATGGTCCAGTGAGGGAGCCAGTTTAGTCCCCGAGAGCCCGACCATGCGGCTGAATGTACCGGATTACATAATAAGAGTAGCAGAGAATAACCCTGACCAGACACATGCTAATTGTCCCTTCCTCGCCCTGCCATAGCTGTCCCACGATTATTGCATGTCCCGCCGTGGAAGCGGCTGACAGTATCGTATTGCCGTTACATGCCGGCTAACAAGAGTGCTATGTCGGAGCATGCTGCGAGGACTTTGTTCACCGATCATGCCTCCGTACATGAGGGTTGCACGCCCATTTTTACTGACGGCTCTAAATCCGATGCAGGCGTCGAATTTGGAGCTGTCTTCCCTGATTTTACCCGGTGCGGCAGTCTACCCCCGTTTACATCAATATTTACCGCA
>JAPQNM010000689.1:60000-61885 GCA_029783475.1 Metacarcinus magister | reverse complement strand
GGGACAATGTTGAACATGCTAAACATAGATTTAACCCATTATACAGAATCAATGACTATTTCATTCATAAAAGTGTGGAAGTTTGTAAACGAGAATTGAATGAAAAGCTACAAATGGGGGAAATTCTGCTATTTTGGTTTTCGGTGCCACCTTGAAAGAGACTGGATCTAAGTTTCTTCCTGTGGTTTCTATGCGATACGATTTTTGGGTGGCGCTTGTAAATTAAACCAAATATTGGTAGCTAGCTGTAAGATGTATCGAAACTAATGTACGATTGTTGTAGCTGTTAAGTAAATTATTGTATGCATGCCAAACACTAGAGGCTGATTCATTAAATTGCGGCCGTCTGTAGTAGTTGTAAGACATATCAAGAATAATGTTAACCCCCGGCTGGAACCACGGGGAGGCAGGCGTGCCACACTTTTAATCTCTACTCATTAAGAGAGTCATAGTTACCCCCGCCGTTTACCCGCGCTTGGTTGAGTCTCTTCACTTTGACACTAGAGGCTGCTGATTCATTGAATTGCGGCCGTCTGTAGTAGTAGTTGTAGGACATATTAAGAATAATGTTAGCACGTCAAAAAATTCATTGGAAAAATTTACAAAGTCCAAAAGAGCAACATGTCTATCTTGTTGCTATATACCTTCGTAGTTAAACACTAGCTGTGCTGTGCTGTGCTCATTCCTATACATTACTACTTCAACACTACGGTGACAGCCGCTTTTTGACGCAAGAGTTGGAAAGGAAAGTAAAGTGAATTGTGGAATAGAGTAGAGTATGGAAAGCTTTAAATAAAGGCTTGCCAGGAGGATTTCGCCATCGGGTTGCGTGACGAAACCTCCAGCCTTGTTAGGGATAGAAGAAGTCGCAGCGAGAATGCTGCTCTGTAGTGTAGTGTAGTGTAGTGTGTAAAGGTATAAAAATAAATAAAGGCTTGCCGGGAGGATTTCGCCATCGGGTTGCGTGACGAAACCTCCAGCCTTGTTAGGGAGAAGTCTTAGCGGATCGCAGTGAGGATGCTGCTCTGCCGCCCACAACACCCTGACCGGTACGTAAGTCGTCTGCGAACGATTCGGTACGACACATCAGCATTCGGGTGTTCTCTACTAGGGAAGGGAGAGCCCGAGCCTGTTTGTCGAGACTCTCCCGAGTTCCCTCTGCACGGGTCCATATTCTGGCCCCGCCCGCGAACGGGCGGGGAACAAATCTCTCGAAAAACAATGGTGACCATCCCGATGCAAGCCGTACGCGGTATCGTTGGTCATCCAGCCGGGATTCTGCCTTAGAGGCTTTCAGGCATAATCCCACGGACGTAGCCTCGCTCCACTGGCCGATCGACCAAGAGCGGAACCATATGTCCGGACCTGCCGTTCCTCTCGTACTGAGCAGGACTGCTGTATCAACGACATAACTGCCAACAGTAGGGTAAAACTAACCTGTCTCGCGACAGACTTTCCTTGTCATTTTCACTGTTACCGTAACATTAGGACCGTCTTCGACTCAGAAATTCATAGGGAGTGTTACCTGAAACAGGACGGTCCTGAGATTAGACTGTCCGAAAATTGAAAAAGGGACTCACTGCATACTTAGGTGAAAAATCGGTGTTACCTAAGGCCAGGACAGCAATTCCTGTGATAGTAGGGCAAAACTATCCGGTCCAGGACTAAGTTAGGGCAAAAGTAACCTGTCCATATGGGTTCCGGGCCAATGTAAAGTCGACTTAAATACCCGGACTGATCCAATTCACGCTACTTAAGCGGACCGTCCTGAGTTTTTGCCTAACCCTTCATCGGGACTGGTCCAATTCACGCTACTTAAGCGGACCGTCCTGAGTTTTTGCCTAACCTTTTATCGGGACTGGTCCAATTCACGCTACTTAAGCGG
>JAPQNM010000689.1:32500-57500 GCA_029783475.1 Metacarcinus magister | reverse complement strand
CTTTATATAGGTAGCTTTACATGTTTTTATTCTGCACTTGTTAAACACTAAATTTAATTACTGTAAGGCATAAAAAATGTTTCAAATGTTTCAATTGTTTTGCAGCGAGGATGCTACTGCTCTGTAGAGTAGAGTAGAGTAGAATGTGGAAAGGTATAAATAAAGGCATGCCAGGAGGATTTCGCTATGGGGTTGCGTGACGAAGATCGCAGTGAGGATGATGCTACTCTGCCGCCAACAAGCTCTCGACCATCCCATATAAATGCCGTCATGATATATGGTAATCAACCTCACTCTTAAGGTAAAGTATAACAAATTTGGTTAGGAAACCCTCATATATATATATATATATATATATATCAATCCTTCCGGTGTCTGGGCCTGGTGAGGTTCCCCGTGTTGAGTCAAATTAAGCCGCAGGCTCCACTCCTGGTGGTGCCCTTCCGTCAATTCCTTTAAGTTTCAGCTTTGCAACCATACTTCCCCCGGAACCCAAAGACTTTGGTTTCCCGGAAGCTGCCCGCCGGGTCATGGGAATAACGCCGGCGGATCGCTGGTCAGCATCGTTTATGGTTAGAAACTAGGGCGGTATCTGATCGCCTTCGAACCTCTAACTTTCGTTCTTGATTAATGAAAACATCCTTGGCAAATGCTTTCGCAGTAGTTCGTCTTGCGACGGTCCAAGAATTTCACCTCTAGCGTCGCAATACGAATGCCCCCGCCTGTTCCTATTAGTCATTACCTCGGGTTCAGAAAACCGACAAAATAGAACCGAGGTCCTATTCCATTATTCCATGCATAGGCATTCAGGCCGTCAGTGTAGCCTGCTTTGAGCACTCTAATTTTTCAAAGTAAACTCTGCCGGCCCACGCGGGGACACTCGATGAAGAGCACCCCGTGCGAGCCAGCGGGCTGTTGTGGCTGTTCGGAGCGTGACAGTATGCACCGGGCGGTGAACCGTCAGTCCAGAACTGAAATCCAACTACGAGCTTTTTAACCGCAACAACTTTAATATACGCTATTGGAGCTGGAATTACCGCGGCTGCTGGCACCAGACTTGCCCTCCAATAGATCCTCGTTAAAGGATTTAAAGTGTACTCATTCCGATTGCGAGGCCTCGGATGAGTCTCGCATCGTTATTTTTCGTCACTACCTCCCCGTGCCGGGAGTGGGTAATTTGCGTGCCTGCTGCCTTCCTTAGATGTGGTAGCCGTTTCTCAGGCTCCCTCTCCGGAATCGAACCCTGATTCCCCGTTACCCGTTATAGCCATTGTAGGCGTATAACCTACAATCGAAAGCTGATAAGGCAGACACTTGAAAGAGGCGGCGCCGGTGCGGAGACCGTGCGCTCAGCGACAAGTTATTCAGATTCAACACGGTGGGGTGACGGACCGAAGTCCGACCGGTTTTGAACTAATAAAAGCGCTCTTCCCTTGCGGTCAGAGACGTGGTGCATGTATTAGCTCTAGAATTACCACAGTTATCCAAGTAAGTGTGGGTACAGATCCAATGAATCATAGCTGATTTAATGAGCCATTCGCGGTTTCGCCTTAAATCGGCTGTACTTAGACATGCATGGCTTAATCTTTGAGACAAGCATATGACTACTGGCAGGATCAACCAGGTAGCTATGTTAGTTACATCAAAAAAAAATCTTTGATAGTAATAATAGTAAATAGCGCTAAGCGTCCCCGGCAGCATTGGCCCGCGACGCCGCGTCCCTTCTCTCTAAGGGGGAATGAATGGAAATAAACAATGTTACACCACCATTCATAAGTAGTAAGCTGCTGGGAAACGTCTAACCCGTCTTTGCTCACGAAAAGATACAAAAGGTGTGCTTCGTTCCAACCGACCGTTCGATAGAAGCTGCGTCAGTGTGTGGAATGGTTAAAGTTATGATTCTTTAACCTACGAGATGAATTATCGCACGGATAGTGGAGTAACCATCACAAAGTCAGAGTGGTCGCTGCATGAAGGCGACTCGCTTTGGCAAACACCACACCATGTGCGCCGCCACGAGGAGCCACAGCTAATGCCGTGAAGCTTCTCTTCCAAAAGGAGAGGAGGGGGTGCATGAAGACAGTCGTAAAAGTCTGCACGCGGAATATGTGGGTGATTGATTATATACATTGTGCGTGGCTTGCTCTCACTAGCAGTCATTTTTCCGCCACCACGTAACACGCTCGATATGCCAATGGTCGTCACCAGTGTGCATCTCAATCACTAACCGTCACCCTTCGTATATATATAGCCTCGGTACCTTCTTAGTAATAGGTAGAGAGAACCAAGTGGTTAGGACTGAAGTCTGACGCACGTATGCAGCATCAGCGCGAGAGAGGGCTTAAGAGGTTGAGTCAACAACCATGCCTCCCTACTATATTTTCAGCGCGAACTCGTACTCCTTGCTATGGGGTATGCGGCTACCTTACTACGCGCTACCTTAGTGCACGATGAGAGAGAGCGTAGTGAGTTGGTCCCGCGCTCCACTTGGTCAATTTTAAGACAGTTTGGGGGTCCGCTCGGCCCGTTTTCGTGTCCAAAACCATCCCCGCTCCGCCGGTAACTCCACGAGTTGGTAGCGCGGGAGACAGATTCTCCTCACTGGCAACTCCATCCCGCGCTCACCCATCGCCTACCGAGCATGTCCCGTCTTCCTAGCGCGGAAGACAACAAATTCTCTCCACTCTCTCTCGTCACTCCTTGCTGTCTCCCCGTCGACAGCGCGGGGAGGAGTTTCTCCAACCTGGGCTAACTCACCACCACCACCACCACCCGCCGAGCGCGTCTCGAGCGCGGAAGACCACAAATTCTCTCCACTCTCTCTCTCTCGTCACTCCTTGCTGTCTCCCCGTCGGCAGCGCGGGAGAAGGAGTTTCTCCAACCTGGGCTAACTCACCACCACCACCACCACCCCGCCGAGCGCGTCTCGAGCGCGGAAGACCACAAATTCTCTCCACTCTCTCTCTCTCGTCACTCCTTGCTGTCTCCCCGTCGGCAGCGCGGGAGAAGGAGGTTCTCCAACCTGGGCTAACTCACCACCACCACCACCCGCCGAGCACGTCTCGGGGCGGCCAGTTTGCGGCGCGCTATACACGCACACTCCCTTGTGTCTCGTGACTGGTTTTCTCCCGCGTTGGCAGCGCCGGACGCCGACTCAAAGCTAGAGCACCACAACAAGTTTTCTCGCACCCCTGTTGCGAGCCCGGGAGACTGTTTGATCTGTTCAAGTGTGTTTCTATATCTGTTGGATACACAATATGTCTGGTAGATGTAGTGTCTTCTATTATCAGGCTTTGTTGTTGATGAATATATAAAAAAAATCCCATTAGTGTATTGTCCGTTGTTGAGGGAGAGAGGGTGTAATAGTAGTACATATACAGAAGACTTTGTTGAGGAGAGTAGTATTAGTATTCAAAAGAATTGTATCAGTAATCTGACCTGAATGAATGAATGTGTGGTGAAGACAATAGGTGTAATAGATGTAGTGCATTCTATTATTTTGTTTGTGAGCACTGACTGCTTCTTGTTGTCCCGAAAGATTATAATTGTTGTTGTTGTTGTTGTTGTTGTTGTTGTTTGAGGGAGAGAGAGTTTACCAATGAATGGTACCAACTTTATAATTAAGAAAGTAACCTGAATGATTAAAGAATTCACGGAAAGGCGTGAGGAGGGCGTCATAGCCAACAAGGGCATGGATGAAAGGTGATGGATGCCACTAAAATCTTAAGCCTAAGCTGTTATTACTGTGATCTTGAGGGCAGATTTTATGAAATCATTTGTACTGTGAATTAAAAGTTAACAAATGATTGAAATAGTTGTTGCCCAATGTGTGGTAAGGAAAATTTTAAAAATGACAGGTGACAGACAGACAGACAGTAAGAATCTATGATTCATTAGTTTGTATCGTAGTGGTTGTCTGAAAGGTGTAAAAAGACCACCATAATTACAAATAAAAAAGCGGGTGGAATCAAATGAAGAGAAAGGTGATAAAAGTCCTGTGCCATCCATTGTTGTGAATTAACATCAATCTTAATTGGTACATACATGTGCTTAATAGATTCTGGTGTAGTTTCTATGAACTGCTTATGACAATATATTTTTCATGAGAGAGAGAGGGTGTAATGCTAATACTTTCCCTGTTGCGAGCGAGCCCGGGAGGGAGACTGACTGTTTGATCAGTTGAGAGAGAGAGAGAGCCTTGGGTGTGGATCTTTTTTGAAGTGTGTTTCTATATCTGTTGGATACAATAGATGTATCAGCCTTTATAGTATAGAGAATACTAGTTTGTTGAGCATTATCCCGAAAGATTTGAATGAATGAATGAATGAATGAATGTGTTGTGAAGACAACAATACTAGATGTAGTAGTCCCGAAAGATTGCTCCTGTTTTTTGCTTAGTTGACTGTTAAATAAAACACAAAATGACTGTAGGTTCCGTCACGCCCCCCGATGTCGGAATCCCTACTGGCAAGTCTGTATGTAATAATTTAACAGTTTTCTAAGGAAAGCAACAACTCGCCATGAATTTGGATGCTGTGTAATGACTGCACTGCATTATTCTTTCAGCCCCCCGTTTTTTTTTAATGTTGGGGGGCGCTTTTAACTCAGTAGTGCTGCTGCGATCGTAGCAGCAGTATATTGAGTTATTTAATAATGAGGTGCACCTTTCCAGTTTCATGGCCGCGACATTTGACAATATATCAGTTGGTTTGTGAATTAAATTTGTGTATCGAATTTATTTTTCTGACCACCCTTTTGATTTGTATCTGTTTGCGTTTAATCTGGTGGCACAAGCCTATCATGTTGCGCTTTTGGACTTATAAAAAAAACTTTGGTTTAATATTCTATATTTACTAATGATTTATTTTTTTTTGTGTGTGTGTGTGTTCGTTGTTCCCCCGTCCTTAATGTCTGTAGCGGCAGCAGCGCAGCAGCATGATGATGGTATGTGAGACGCGTTCCCGGCGGGCGGCGGGCGGGAGAGAGAGGGGTTGTTGGTTGATGATTGGTGTCGCCGTGAAGTGAGGGTCTAATTTCTGAATGGTGTTGCATTAGCGGGTATTACGGAAGCACCAAACGTCATTAGGAAAAAGTGAAAGTACCATCGTGTAGGTGATAGAATGCCGCATATGATGAGCTGAAATAATGGCATTATGACTCTATCTATGACGAGATAATTGAGGTGGAATGAAATAGCGCATAAACATTTTTTTTCGACATGTTGTACTTCAACTCGTCGCAACTCCGTTATTTTTGCTTGCCTTGAATTTTTAATCATTGTTTCGTGTTGTGCAAGGTTGGCTGATTCCTACGGTATGAAACACTTAATGATAGAAAAAGAATGGGTGGTTAAAATTGTCGATCAAGTGAAATCCTTGGAAGCCGGCGTTGGCCCTTTTTGGGTCGATTTTTGCTATTTTGGGGTTGGTCTGCCTTTATCACCGGCTAGAATATTTGTTATCATTACTTATGGTACATCATAGGGATCGGCAAGGTGTGTAGATTAGGAATCCGGGCTTGAAAATAGCATGCGGGTAAATTTAAAGGAAGTTACAGCGAGTTGAAGCAGAACATTTGAAAAAATTCTTTATGCGCTATTTTTATTTTCGTCAATTATTTCCTAAGAGATGTGATTTTATTGTTATCAATTTTATCTCACGATATGCATTATTGTATGACGAAGACGATGGTATTCTCAGTTTTTCTTAGTGATGTCTGGTTGTCTGGTAATATTGGGTAAGACTACAACATTTCAGAGTACACACCTTGGCTGTCCAGATTGTGACACAACGCTCGCCTCTCCCGAACTAGAACTGCGGGAGAGGCGCGGGTTAAACAAGGTTACCTAGCTCTAGTAACTGTAACAGATATGAAGTCCTTCTTTCCGTACTAAAATTTGGAGGAGAGAGGCGAGCGTTGTTGTAGCGCAGAGAACAAGCTTGCCTGCAGATCTCTCTGCTGTGTGTGTGTGTGTGTGTGTGTTCACGATGGCAGCGCGGGACACCACCACTGTTCGACCTCTTGCACTGAGACTGCGGGAGGACCGACCGAGCGTTGTCGCACAGAGTGGAACCAGTCACCACTAGGAGAGAGAGAGAGCGTTACACGGTGAGTTTGCCGGCCGCGCACCTCCACTGACTCTACCGTTGGCAAGCAGCGCGGGACGTCCCATTCATTGCTGAGACTGCGGGAGGACCGACCGACCGAGCGTTGTCGCATAGAGAGGTAGCTACTACTACTACTGGAGCCTGTGCCCACTCGGAGAGAGCGTTACGACGATGAGTTTGCCGGCCACGCACCACCTCCACTGACTCTGCCGTTGGCAGGCAGCAGCAGCGCGGGACATTCATTGCTGAGACTGCGGGAGAACCGACCAAGAGTTGTCGCATAGAGAGGTAGCTACTGGAGCCTGGAGCCTGGAGCCTGGAGCCACGCACCACCTCCCTCCACTGACTCAGTCGTTGGCAGCGCGGGACATTGTTCAACATCCTTAACCAAGTCAAGCAACGAGAATGCGGGAGGACCGAGTGTTGTCGCATCGCACCGAGTGCTTGCTCCTCCACTGACTCAGTTGTTGTTGTTGGCAGCGCGGGACATTGTTCAACATCCTTAACCAAGTCAAGCACTGAGACTGCGGGAGGGAGGGAGGACCGAACGTTGTTTAATTAAACACAATACTATTAAATGCAGACATGACGACACAATTAAATTAAAGGTAGATCAGGAAAGGACCTTCGTGTTGGTATGAACATATTTTCTTATTGAGCTTTGGTTCTCGAGAAATAAACATATGAAAAATGACCGACACGCTAGACTTAAACTGACGGTATATCAGGAAAATGCCTTCGTGTTGGTATAAAAATATTTTCTTATTGAGCTTTGGTTCTCGGGTAATATAGATTTGAAAAATGTCTTCTTGTATATTACACCATATTCACTCTGCACCACCAATCCAATCTGAAAACATAGGAAAAGGCCTTGTAGCAGTAGTGAATTATTGTTAATTAACGCTTATGAGACGGGTTCCCGGCGTTTAGAGCCGGGAGAGAGAGAGAGAGGCAAGGATTGGTGTAGCGGTGATTGATCCTCCCATTTAGCAATGTTGTAGTAGTATTACCCGCTATTACGGAAGCAGCAAACGTCATTAAGAAAAACTGTAGCCACCTCGTGTAGGTGATAGAATGCCGCATATGATAAGGCTAAATTGTTGACATTATAACTAATCCTATTATCAGATAATTGAAGTAAAATGATATTATAGCGCATAAACCTTTTTTTCAACATGGTCTGCTTCAACTCATCGTAATGCGGTTAGTTTTGCGTACATTGAATGTTTAATAATCATTCATTCGAGTTGTGCAAGTAAGCAAGGTTGGCTGATTCCTCTTGTAAGGTGCTAGCTAGCAGTAAAGCAATAGTAATAGTATCTTGGACACCATCTCGAGCTAGAACTGCGGGAGAGGCGCGGGGTGAACAAGGTTGTTATTACCCAGCTCTAACAACTGTAACGGATAGTAAGTCAGTCCTTCCCGTACTGCAATAGGATGAGTGGCGAGCGTTGTTGTAGCACGGAGAACAAGTTTCCCTGGAAATCTCTGCACACTTCGTTGTTTTTCGTCGCTGCTTTGTGTGTGTGTGTTCACGATGGCAGTGCGGGACAATGTTCGATCTCCTGCACTGAGACTGTGGGAGGACCGACCGAGCGTTGTCGCACAGAGAGCTAGCTACTGGAACCTGTGCCGCCCACTAGGAGGAGAATGGAGCGTTACGGTAAGTTTCCCGCATACACAACACCTCCACACTGACTCTGTCGTTGGCAATTGTTGCGCACTGCGACTGCGGGAGAACCGAGTGTTGTCGCACAGGGATCTAGCTACTGGAACTTGTACCCACTAAGAGAGAGCGTTACGGTAATTTTCCCGAGCACCTCACACAACAACCATCCACAGTTCTTACTTGTTACCACTGACCGACTACTGCCCCGTTGGCAGTGTGCGGGACAATGTTGAACATGCTAAACATAGATTTAACCCATTATACAGAATCAATGACTATTTCATTCATAAAAGTGTGGAAGTTTGTAAACGAGAATTGAATGAAAAGCTACAAATGGGGGAAATTCTGCTATTTTGGTTTTCGGTGCCACCTTGAAAGAGACTGGATCTAAGTTTCTTCCTGTGGTTTCTATGCGATACGATTTTTGGGTGGCGCTTGTAAATTAAACCAAATATTGGTAGCTAGCTGTAAGATGTATCGAAACTAATGTTCGATTGTTGTAGCTGTTAAGTAAATTATTGTATGCATGCCAAACACTAGAGGCTGATTCATTAAATGCGGCCGTCTGTAGTAGTTGTAAGACATATCAAGAATAATGTAACCCCCGGCTGGAACCACGGGGAGGCAGGCGTGCCACACTTTTAATCTCTACTCATTAAGAGAGTCATAGTTACCCCCGCCGTTTACCCGCGCTTGGTTGAGTCTCTTCACTTTGACACTAGAGGCTGCTGATTCATTGAATTGCGGCCGTCTGTAGTAGTAGTTGTAGGACATATTAAGAATAATGTTAGCACGTCTCGGAAAAATTTACAAAGTCCAAAAGAGCAACATGTCTATCTTGTTGCTATATACCTTCGTAGTTAAACACTAGCTGTGCTGTGCTGTGCTGTGCTGTGCTGTGCTGTGCTCATTCCTATACATTACTACTTCAACACTACGGTGACAGCCGCTTTTTGACGCAAGAGTTGGAAAGGAAAGTAAAGTGAATTGTGGAATAGAGTAGAGTATGGAAAGCTTTAAATAAAGGCTTGCCAGGAGGATTTCGCCATCGGGTTGCGTGACGAAACCTCCAGCCTTGTTAGGGATAGAAGAAGTCGCAGCGAGAATGCTGCTCTGTAGTGTAGTGTAGTGTAGTGTAGTGTGTAAAGGTATAAAAATAAATAAAGGCTTGCCGGGAGGATTTCGCCATCGGGTTGCGTGACGAAACCTCCAGCCTTGTTAGGGAGAAGTCTTAGCGGATCGCAGTGAGGATGCTGCTCTGCCGCCCACAACACCCTGACCGGTACGTAAGTCGTCTGCGAACGATTCGGTACGACACATCAGCATTCGGGTGTTCTCTACTAGGGAAGGGAGAGCCCGAGCCTGTTTGTCGAGACTCTCCCGAGTTCCCTCTGCACGGGTCCATATTCTGGCCCCGCCCGCGAACGGGCGGGGAACAAAATCTCTCGAAAAACAATGGTGACCATCCCGATGCAAGCCGTACGCGGTATCGTTGGTCATCCAGCCGGGATTCTGCCTTAGAGGCTTTCAGGCATAATCCCACGGACGTAGCCTCGCTCCACTGGCCGATCGACCAAGAGCGGAACCATATGTCCGGACCTGCCGTTCCTCTCGTACTGAGCAGGACTGCTGTATCAACGACATAACTGCCAACAGTAGGGTAAAACTAACCTGTCTCGCGACAGACTACACCCTGCGTAACAAAAAGATATGCAACCGCGCGACCGTCCTGTAACACTAAAATTAACTGATATGCAACATGCGGTTCCGAAAAAAATTCTAACCGGTCGGCCTAGTGAAATCTGACACATTGGTTGCATATAGTGAATTATCGAGTTGCATATGACGTCAGAGCCCATATTTCTTGAAAACAACAACAACAAGATCACACTAGGGTAAAACTAACCGGTCGCGCGCTGCCTACGTGACTTTCTAACCAGTCCGCCGGTCCGACCGTCTTGTGTCACATGTTACTTATGGGTGATGATGACACCATTTGATGTTACTTTTCCTAAATTACCCTACTAAAAACTTAATTATTGTTAATTATTATTAATTAATATTATTTCCGCAATTAAACCCGAACATTCTCTAACGTTTAGACAATGTCCGGTGAGGTAAAATAGGTCATTTTCAAAGTTTTCCATCGAGTTTTAAGCAATGATAAGGTGGTTTTAACCATGTATTTGGGCTAATATTTAATATAAAACGTTGACATTTTATGTGCAAATAGAATACGCGGCGTACTTGCAAACGCCACTAACAAATTTCCTTATTGAGCCTTAGTTTGGAAGATGTTTATTTCTTACCTGTAGAAGACAAGTAATGCGTTTTCCTAGCGGTTGGAATGGTTCTGGTGGCGCAAGGTGAATATGGTGTAGAATACTTAAAGTCATTTTTCAAATCTAAATATCTCGAGAAGCAAAGCCAAATAAGAAATTCTGTTAATACCAACTCAAAGGCCTTGTCATGATCTACCTTCAGTATAAGTAGGGGGTCTCTACAGTCAATAGTGTTTATGTAAAAAGACATTGAAAATTGGAAAAAAATGAAAATTTCCAATTTTTAATGTCCTTTTATACACACACTATTGACTTTAGATACTCCCTACTTATACTGAAGGTAGATCATAAAAAGTACTTTGTGTTGGTATTAAAAGAATTTCTTATTGAGCTTTGCTTCGGGAGTAATTTACATTTGAAAAATGACTTAAAGTATTTTACACCATATTCATCCTGCACTTTCAACGCCACTAACAGATTTCCTTATTGAGCCTTAGTTTGGAAGAAGTTTATTTCTTACTTGTAGAAGACAAGTAATGCGTTTTCCTAGCGGTTGGAATGGGTCTGGTGGCGCAAGGTGAATATGGTGTTAAATACTTAATGTCATTTTTCAAATCTAAATATCTCGAGAAGCACAGCCAAATAAGAAATTCTGTTAATACCAACTCAAAGGCCTTGTCATGATCTCCTTTAGTTAAGTGGGGGGTCTCTACAGTCAATAGTGTTTATGTAAAAAGACATTGAATATTGGAAAAAAATGAAAATTTCCAATATTTAATGTCCTGTTATACACACACTATTGACTTTAGATACTCCCTACTTATACTGAAGGTAGATCATAAAAAGTCCTTTGTGTTGGTGTGAAAAGACTTTCATATTGAGCTTTACTTCCGGAGTAATTTACATTTGAAAAATGCCTAAGTTTGTCAGCTATGTTTCAACAAAGTGTCAGCTTGATGCAATGAAATACCCTCAAAATGCAATTACATAGTATCTCTAAATCTTAAGCTGGCAAGCTGACACTAGTATCATTTTGTTGGGAAAAATATTGGCTATAAAATGATATTATTTTCTTTAGAATAAAAAAAAACAACAATGCATTTAAATAAAAAATAATAATTTATGCCAGAAAATCCATTAATGTAATTTTTATACGAAAACTATTAAGGACTAGAGTCTCTTATTTCATGAATGATAGTTCGCTATTAAAAGATTGTGTTTTTTTATAAAAAATATATTTTTTGGAGCAATTAGACCTAATGACTGTCATTTTCGATTAATTTTTTTGTTCACAAGACGCAAAATTGACAGTAATTAGGTTCAATTGTCCAAAAAAACTATTCTCTATAAAGAAACACAATTTCCTAATAGCGAACCATTATTCTTGAAAAGCAGAGACTCAAGTCTTTAATAGTTTTCGTAAAAAAATTACATTAATGGATTTTCTGGCAAAAAAGTTTTTTATTTATATAAAATGCTTAATTTTTTTTAGATTGCAAACAAAATAATAAAATTTTATTGCTAATGTTCTTCCAAAACAAATTGATACTAGTGTCAGCTTGATGCAATAAAATACCCTAAAAAAGCAATTGCGTAGTATCTCTAAAAATAGGAGGGCAAGCTGACACTAGTATTATTTTTTTTGGAAAAACATTGGCAATAAAATGATATATATTTTTTTACAATCAGAATAAGCATTTAAAAGAAAAATGTTTTTTTTTGCCCAGAAAATCCACTATTGTAATTTTTTTTAAACAAACTATTAAAAACTCGATTTTCTTATTTTCAAGAATTATAGTTCGCTAATTAGAGGATTGTGTTTTTTTATAAAAAATATATACATTTTTTAGCAATTAGACCTAATTATTGTAAATTTCGCTTTTTTTTGTGTTTATAAGAAGCGAAATTGACAGTAATTAGGTGTAATTGTTCAAAAAACATAATTTTTTTTAAAGAAACACAATCCTCAACTAGCGAACTATCATTCTTGAAAGCAGAGATTCGAGTCCTTAATAGTTTTCGTAAAAAATTACATTAATAGATTTTCTGGCATAAAAGCTTTTTATTTATATAAAATGCTTAATTTTTTTTAGATTGCAAAAAAAATAATAAAATTTTTATTGCTAATGTTTTTCCAAACAAAATGATACTAGTGTCAGCCAGATGCCATAAAATACCCTAAAAAAGCAATTGCGTAGTATCTCTAAAAAATAGGAGGGCAAGCTGACACTAGTATTATTTTTTTTGGAAAAACATTGGCAATAAAATGATATATATTTTTTACAATCAGAATAAGCATTTAAAAGATAATGCCCAGAAAATTCACTATTGTAATTTTTTTAAACAACTATTAGAAACTCGATTTTCTATTTCCAAGAATTATAGTTCGCTATTAGAGGATTGTGTTTTTTGATAAAAAATATAAATTTTTGAGCAATTAGACCTAATTATTGTAAATTTCGCTTTTTTTTGTGTTTATAAGAAGCGAAATTGACAGTAATTAGGTGTAATTGTTCAAAAAACATAATTTTTTTTTAAAGAAACACAATCCTCAACTAGCGAACTATCATTCTTGAAAAGCAGAGATTCGAGTCCTTATAGTTTTCGTAAAAAAATTACATTAATGGATTTTCTGGCATACAAGCTTTTTATTTATATAAAATGCTTAATTTTTTTTAGATTGCAAACAAAATAATAAAATTTTATGCAAATGTTTTTCCAAAACAAAATGATACTAGTGTCCAGCTTGATGCCATAAAATACCCTAAAAAAGCAATTGCGTAGTATCTCTAAAAATAGGAGGGCAAGCTGACACTAGTATAATTTTTTTGGAAAAACATTGGCAATAAAATGATATATATTTTTTTACAATCAGAATAAGCATTTAAAAGAAAAAATTTTTTTTTGCCCAGAAAATCCACTATTGTAATTTTTTTAAACAAACTATTAAAAACTCGATTTTCTTATTTCCAAGAATTATAGTTCGCTATTAGAGGATTGTGTTTTTTGATAAAAATTTGAAATTTTTGAGCAATTAGACCTAATTTTTGTAAATTTCGCTTTTTTTTGTGTTTATAAGAAGCGAAATTGACAGTAATTAGGTGTAATTGTTCAAAAAAAATAATTTTTTTTAAAGAAACACAATCCTCAACTAGCGAACTATCATTCTTGAAAAGCAGAGATTCGAGTCCTTAATAGTTTTCGTAAAAAATTTACATTAATGGATTTTCTGGCATACAAGCTTTTATTTATATAAAATGCTTAATTTTTTTTAGATTGCAAACAAAATAATAAAATTTTATTGCAAATGTTTTTCCAAACAAAATGATACTAGTGTCAGCTTGATGTCATAAAATACCCTAAAAAAGCAATTGCGTAGTATCTCTAAAAAATAGGAGGGCAAGCTGACACTAGTATAATTTTTTTTGGAAAAACATTGGCAATAAAATGATATATATTTTTTTACCAATCAGAATAAGCATTTAAAAAGAAAAAATTTTTTTTGCCCAGAAAATCCACTATTGTAATTTTTTTAAACAAACTATTAAAAACTCGATTTTCTTATTTCCAAGAATTATAGTTCGCTATTAGAGGATTGTGTTTTTTGATAAAAATTTGAAATTTTTGAGCAATTAGACCTAATTTTTGTAAATTTCGCTTTTTTTTGTGTTTATAAGAAGCGAAATTGACAGTAATTAGGTGTAATTGTTCAAAAAACATAATTTTTTTTAAAGAAACACAATCCTCAACTAGCGAACTATCATTCTTGAAAAGCAGAGATTCGAGTCCTTAATAGTTTTCGTAAAAATTTACATTAATGGATTTTCTGGCATACAAGCTTTTTATTTATATAAAATGCTTAATTTTTTTAGATTGCAAACAAAATAATAAAATTTTATTGCAAATGTTTTTCCAAACAAAATGATACTAGTGTCAGCTTGATGCCATAAAATACCCCTAAAAAAGCAATTGCGTAGTATCTCTAAAAAATAGGAGGGCAAGCTGACACTAGTATAATTTTTTTTGGAAAAACATTGGCAATAAAATGATATATATTTTTTTACAATCAGAATAAGCATTTAAAAGAAAAAATTTTTTTTTGCCCAGAAAATCCACTATTGTAATTTTTTTAAACAAACTATTAAAACTCGATTTTCTTATTTCAAAGAATTATAGTTCGCTATTAGAGGATTGTGTTTTTTGATAAAAATTGAAATTTTGAGCAATTAGACCTAATTTTTGTAAATTTCGCTTTTTTTGTGTTTATAAGAAGCGAAATTGACAGTAATTAGGTGTAATTGTTCAAAAAACATAATTTTTTTTAAAGAAACACAATCCTCAACTAGCGAACTATCATTCTGAAAAGCAGAGATTCGAGTCCTAATAGTTTTCGTAAAAATTTACATTAATGGATTTTCTGGCATACAAGCTTTTTATTTATATAAAATGCTTAATTTTTTTAGATTGCAAACAAAATAATAAAATTTTATTGCAAATGTTTTTCCAAACAAAATGATACTAGTGTCAGCTTGATGCCATAAAATACCCTAAAAAAAGCAATTGCGTAGTATCTCTAAAAAATAGGAGGGCAAGCTGACACTAGTATAATTTTTTTTGGAAAAACATTGGCAACAAAATGATATATATTTTTTTACATCAGAATAAGCATTTAAAAGAAAAAATTTTTTTTTGCCCAGAAAATCCACTATTGTAATTTTTTTAAACAAACTATTAAAAACTCGATTTTCTTATTTCCAAGAATTATAGTTCGCTATTAGAGGATTGTGTTTTTTGATAAAAAATATAAATTTTTGAGCAATTAGACCTAATTATTGTAAATTTCGCTTTTTTTTGTGTTTATAAGAAGCGAAATTGACAGTAATTAGGTGTAATTGTTCAAAAAACATAATTTTTTTTAAAGAAACACAATCCTCAACTAGCGAACTATTATTCTTGAAAAGCAGAGATTCGAGTCCTTAATATTTTTCGTAAAAATATTACATTAATGGATTTTCTGGATTAAAAGCTTTTTATTTATATAAAATGCTTAATTTTTTTTAGATTGCAAAAAAAATAATAAAATTTTATTGCAAATGTTTTTCCAAACAAAATGATACTAGTGTCAGCTTGATGCCATAAAATACTCTAAAAAAGCAATTGCGTAGTATCTCTAAAAAATAGGAGGGCAAGCTGACACTAGTATAATTTTTTTTGGAAAAACATTGGCAACAAAATGATATATATTTTTTTACAATCAGAATAAGCATTTAAAAGAAAAAATTTTTTTTTGCCCAGAAAATCCACTATTGTAATTTTTTAAAACAAACTATTAAAAACTCGATTTTCTTATTTTCAAGAATTATAGTTCGCTATTAGAGGATTGTGTTTTTTGATAAAAAATATAAATTTTTGAGCAATTAGACCTAATTATTGTAAATTTCGCTTTTTTTTGTGTTTATAAGAAGCGAAATTGACAGTAATTAGGTGTAATTGTTCAAAAAACATAATTTTTTTTAAAGAAACACAATCCTCAACTAGCGAACTATTATTCTTGAAAAGCAGAGATTCGAGTCCTTAATATTTTTCGTAAAAATATTACATTAATGGATTTTCTGGATTAAAAGCTTTTTATTTATATAAAATGCTTAATTTTTTTTAGATTGCAAAAAAAATAATAAAATTTTATTGCAAATGTTTTTCCAAACAAAATGATACTAGTGTCAGCTTGATGCCATAAAATACCCTAAAAAAGCAATTGCGTAGTATCTCTAAAAAATAGGAGGGCAAGCTGACACTAGTATAATTTTTTTGGAAAAACATTGGCAATAAAATGATATATATTTTTTTACAATCAGAATAAGCATTTAAAAGAAAAAATTTTTTTTTGCCCAGAAAATCCACTATTGTAATTTTTTAAAACAAACTATTAAAAACTCGATTTTCTTATTTCCAAGAATTATAGTTCGCTATTAGAGGATTGTGTTTTTTGATAAAAAATATAAATTTTTGAGCAATTAGACCTAATTATTGTAAATTTCGCTTTTTTTTGTGTTTATAAGAAGCGAAATTGACAGTAATTAGGTGTAATTGTTCAAAAAACATAATTTTTTTTAAAGAAACACAATCCTCAACTAGCGAACTATTATTCTTGAAAAGCAGAGATTCGAGTCCTTAATATTTTTCGTAAAAATATTACATTAATGGATTTTCTGGATTAAAAGCTTTTTATTTATATAAAATGCTTAATTTTTTTTAGATTGCAAACAAAATAATAAAATTTTATTGCAAATGTTTTTCCAAACAAAATGATACTAGTGTCAGCTTGATGCCATAAAATACCCTAAAAAAGCAATTGCGTAGTATCTTTAAAAAATAGGAGGGCAAGCTGACACTAGTATTATTTTTTTTGGAAAAACATTGGCAATAAAATGATATATATTTTTTTACAATCAGAATAAGCATTTAAAAGAAAAACTTAATTTTTTGCCCAGAAAATCCACTATTGTAATTTTTTTAAACAAACTATTAAAAACTCGATTTTCTTATTTTCAAGAATTATAGTTCGCTATTAGAGGACTGTGTTTTTTGATAAAAAATATAAATTTTTGAACAATTAGACCTAATTATTGTAAATTTCGCTTTTTTTTGTGTTTATAAGAAGCGAAATTGACAGTAATTAGGTGTAATTATTCAAAAAACATAATTTTTTTTTAAAGAAACACAATCCTCAACTAGTGAAATATCATTCTTGAAAAGCAGAGATTCGAGTCCTTAATAGTTTACGTAAAAAAACTACATTAATGGATTTTCTGGATTAAAAGCTTTTTATTTATATAAAATGCTTAATTTTTTTTTGATTGCAAACAAAATAATAAAATTTTATTGCTAATGATTTTCCAAACAAAATGATATTAGTGTCAGCTTGATGCCATAACATACCCTAAAAAAGCAATTGCGTAGTATCTCTAAAAAATAAGCGGGCAATCTGATACTAGAATCATTTTGTTTGGCAACATACTGGCTATAAAATTATATAATATTTTTTATAATCCAAATAATAACTAATCATTTAGAAAAATTAAAAGGTTTTTTTGCTAGATAATCAATTAATGCAAGTTTTTAAGGAAAACTATTAAAGACTCGTGTCTCTGCTTTTCAAGAATGATAGTTCGCTATTAGATGATTGTGTTTCTGCTTAAAGAACATGTTTTTTGGAGGAATTACACATAAATACTTTTAATTTTGCCTAATAGTAGGCTATTTTTGATTAAGTTGTATATGTTTTTTCAGCTTTTTAGCTCAAATAAACCTCTCCAATGTGTTGCAAGTCATTAAATAAGGATCCCTGTGTTATATAGAATCTTTCTATTAATATGAAATGCTCATGAAACGATTAAAAATGGTTGAATTTTTAGTTTATTAAAAAAGTTGATGGACCTTTATATATAAAAATATTCATATTTGACTTAATTTTTTGTTTATTGTAATTAAACCAGTATCATTTTATAGCATATTTTTTTCCGAAGAAAATGATACTAGTGTCAGTTTGATATATTGAGAGATACTAGATTTTTCAAACATAGGAATATTATCCCAATAAACCCCGCCCATAGAGGAGACCGTTCCCCTATATAAGGGGACGGCAGGATTGCCTCCCTACAAGTCACCCTACTCTCATCGCCTAGGGCAAACCTACGCTCTCCAGCATCCCCAGCATCGACACAAGGTTAGTGGACTTAGTCTAATTTTAGTGTTATTTCTTCTATTTGTGGACTTAGTCTCAGTGGGTGTTCATCAACATAGTCGCTGACGCTCTTAAGCGACTTTGATTCTGACGATATTAGTGAATTTGAAAAAGTTTTCAGTGGTTTCGACTTAGTTTCTAACGAAGATTTTCATAATAATACCATGATTTAGCAGCTATTTAAGTGTTTTTTCTTCTATTTGTGGACTTAGTCACAGTGGGTGTTCATCAACATAGTCGCTGACGCTCTTAAGCGACTTTGATTCTCGTGATATTAGTGAATTTTAAAAAGTTTTCAGTGGTTTCGACTTAGTTTTCTGACGAAGATTTTCATAATAATACCATGATTTAGCAGCTATTTAAGTGTTATTTTTTCTATTTGTGGACTTAGTCTCAGTGAGTGTTCATCAACATAGTCGCTGACGCTCTTAAGCGACTTTGATTCTGACGATATTAGTGAATTTGAAAAAGTTTTCAGTGGTTTCGACTTAGTTTCTAACGAAGATTTTCATAATAATACCATGATTTAGCAGCTATTTAAGTGTTTTTTCTTCTATTTGTGGACTTAGTCACAGTGGGTGTTCATCAACATAGTCGCTGACGCTCTTAAGCGACTTTGATTCTCGTGATATTAGTGAATTTTAAAAAGTTTTCAGTGGTTTCGACTTAGTTTCTGACGAAGATTTTCATAATAATACCATGATTTAGCAGCTATTTAAGTGTTATTTTTTCTATTTGTGGACTTAGTCTCAGTGAGTGTTCATCAACATAGTCGCTGACGCTCTTAAGCGACTTTGATTCTGACGATATTAGTGAATTTGAAAAAGTTTTCAGTGGTTTCGACTTAGTTTCTAACGAAGATTTTCATAATAATACCATGATTTAGCAGCTATTTAAGTGTTTTTTCTTCTATTTGTGGACTTAGTCACAGTGGGTGTTCATCAACATAGTCGCTGACGCTCTTAAGCGACTTTGATTCTCGTGATATTAGTGAATTTTGAAAAGTTTTCAGTGGTTTCGACTTAGTTTCTAACGAAGATTTTCATAATAATACCATGATTTAGCAGCTATTTAAGTGTTATATCTTCTATTTGTGGACTTAGTCTCAGTGGGTGTTCATCAACATAGTCGCTGACGCTCTTAAGCGACTTTGATTCTCGTGATATTAGTGAATTTTGAAAAGTTTTCAGTGGTTTCGACTTAGTTTCTAACGAAGATTTTCATAATAATACCATGATTTAGCAGCTATTTAAGTTTTTTTTTCTTCTATTTGTGGACTTAGTCTCAGTGGGTGTTCATCAACATAGTCGCTGACGCTCTTAAGCGACTTTGATTCCCGCGATATTAGTGAATTTTGAAAAGTTTTCAGTGGTTTCGACTTAGTTTTCTAACGAAGATTTTCATAATAATACCATGATTTAGCAGCTATTTAAGTGTTTTTTCTTCTATTTGTGGACTTAGTCACAGTGGGTGTTCATCAACATAGTCGCTGACGCTCTTAAGCGACTTTGATTCTCGCGATATTAGTGAATTTTGAAAAGTTTTCAGTGGTTTCGACTTAGTTTCTAACGAAGATTTTCATAATAATACCATGATTTAGCAGCTAGTTAAGTGTTATATCTTCTATTTGTGGACTTAGTCTCAGTGGGTGTTCATCAACATAGTCGCTGACGCTCTTAAGCGACTTTGATTCTCGTGATATTAGTGAATTTTGAAAAGTTTTCAGTGGTTTCGACTTAGTTTCTAACGAAGATTTTCATAATAATACCATGATTTAGCAGCTATTTAAGTTTTTTTTCTTCTATTTGTGGACTTAGTCTCAGTGGGTGTTCATCAACATAGTCGCTGACGCTCTTAAGCGACTTTGATTCCCGCGATATTAGTGAATTTTGAAAAGTTTTCAGTGGTTTCGACTTAGTTTTCTAACGAAGATTTTCATAATAATACCATGATTTAGCAGCTATTTAAGTGTTTTTTCTTCTATTTGTGGACTTAGTCTCAGTGGGTGTTCATCAACATAGTCGCTGACGCTCTTAAGCGACTTTGATTCTCGCGATATTAGTGAATTTTGAAAAGTTTTCAGTGGTTTCGACTTAGTTTCTAACGAAGATTTTCATAATAATACCATGATTTAGCAGCTATTTAAGCGTTATTTCTTCTATTTGTGAACTTAGTCTAAGTTGGTGTTCATCAACATAGTCGCTGACGCTCTTAAGCGACTTTGATTCTGGCGATATTAGTGAATTTTTAATATTTTTCTGTGGTTTTGACTTTGTTTCAGACGATGATTTACGTATTATTAATAAATCAATTTACAATAATAATCATACCATTTTTAAATAAAATTAATACTATTATTAATGAGCTGATTTTAAATATAATTAAATAATTGATTAATTTATCAATTTACAATAATATAACAAATAATATATTAATATTATGAATTAATATTATTAATTAATATATCAATATTACTATATTTTTTAATATTAATTATTATTTTAGTATTATATATACTTATTAATATGTTTGTATTTTTTATTAATTAATAATTTACTATTTAGATATATTCTCTCTCTCTCTCTCTCTCTCTCTCTCCTCTCTCTCTCTCTCTCTCTCTCTCTCTCTCTCTCTCTTTCTCTCTATCTATCTATCTCTCTCCCCCCTTCCTTCCCCCTCCCTTCCTCCCACCTCCATCCCCTCTCACTGCGAGTGCATTTTTTACGTATTTCTGAACTTGCCTTTTGTTTCCTCAGGAAAATGGAAATAGAACTTGAATTCTCCGATAGCTCCAGCAGTGAATTTAACCTTTCAAAGGAGTATGTGGGTATAAAAAAATCGCTGTTTTCATCATCGGAAGAAGAGACCCTTGAGTACTTGGGCCTTGCTAAAAAGAAAGTATTGAAAAGAAACTGAGGCGGGATGTTCCAGGTATATAAACTTCTATGTTTTCCAGTAATGTAAGAAAATTTTACCAAGCACGCAGAGGAAAAGAATATAAATTCACACATGATATTCTACCTCTTTTCTTTCAGGTTTATCTAATGAACCATCAACCTCAAAGGCTTATACTTTTGAGGACGCTGGGGAAAGGATAAGGGCCCTGCTAAAAAGAAAGTATTGAAGAAACGGAAGTGGGATGTTCCAGGTATATAAATTTCTATGTTTTCCAGTAATGTATATTAATTTTACTAGGCACGCAGAGGAATAGAATATAAATTCACACATTTTCTGATGATATTCTACCTCTTTTCTTTCAGGTTTATCTAATGAACCATCAACCTCAAAGGCTTATACTTTTGAGGACGCTGGGGAAAAGGATAGGGCCCTGCTAAAAAGAAAGTATTGAAGAAACGGAAGTGGGATGTTCCAGGTATATAAATTTCTATGTTTTCCAGTAATGTATATTAATTTTACTAGGCACGCAGAGGAATAGAATATAAATTCACACATTTTCTGATGATATTCTACCTCTTTTCTTTCAGGTTCATCTCATGAACCAACCTCAAAGGCTTATACTTTTGAGGATGAAGATGAAGAAACTACAGAGGAGGAGACACGGACGGATGAACCAATGGAGGAGGAGACACGGACGGATGAACCAATGGAAGAGGAGACACGGACGGATGAACCAACGGAGGAGGAGGAGAGGAACACACTGAGAAGGAGGTAACAACGGAGGAGAAGGAGGATGAGGAAAGGACAGGAACTAACATACCAACGACGAGCAGGCAAAATATCCCATTCAACATATTAATGACAAGAATAGGAGCAAACAAAGATAAAAAAAAGAATTTAAAGAGTTATTCAATGAATTTGAAACAATTCCCACTGAAAAAGAAATCAGAGAACATTTTCAGGAAAAAATTGATGTTTATAGGAAAATAATAGAAGACCTGGGAAAGGCAGAACAGCGGTGCATAACTCGTTCTATTGATTTCTGGGAAGAATATAAATCTTTTCAATCAACAGAACTGAGGAGGGAGGTCAAAAAAAGTAAAGCGAAACCGAGAACAACTGTTAGTATAAGGCCTAAAATAATGTGCCCTATTTCTGGATGCCTTGGAAACGTGACAAATTTGGTGAGACACCTCTCTCACTGTCATAATTATCTCACCAAAGAAGAACAGAAAGAAGTGCTGAAACTAAAAGAAAAGGTGGAAAAGATAAGAAGGCTTCCCAGGGAAAGGAGACAACACCTAAAAAGTCCAGAAAAAGAAGAACTACAATAAACAATGCGTCTTCTGTAAAAAGAACTATAAAAGAATTGACGTACATCTACAGCGAGTCCATAAAATTGATAAAGACTCCAATAAATATAAAGATTATTTCAAGACAAATGAAGAGACGAAAGAAGTCAAAATGAACACAAAGTCTGGGAAAATAACATTGACAAAAGAAGACAGAGTTAAAAATTTTCTAACACTCTATAAACAATATATGGCCATCTACACTTCCCTCCAACGTACATCCTTGGTAAAAAGTGTAAAAATGGTGGCTGATGTAATAACAGGTCATGCTGAAGATGATCATTTTAGATTAATAAGAGGTGAATCAATATGCAAGATTTTTATCAATGCATCAAACTCCAATAATGAGGAAGCATATTTTTTCAAGAAACAGCAGACATTATCCGCATCATATACCAGAAAAATAATCAAAGCATGCCAGATGGCTGTCCATATGATGACAAACATGGACGAGAAAGAGAAACACGCCGATGTTTTTAGAATAAATGAAAAGCAGTCGGGCGATGCCTTAAAAGCTTTGCAAGCCATGAATTGTAAGTATGCCTCGTGTTTTTCTTATATTTTTCTTAAACTATTTTCTGATATTTTTTTCATTCCTTCTGGTTACATATGATCACATTTCTTTCTTACTAAATTCGGCCTTACCAATGTTAACCTTTTTTTCAGATCGCCTCATTCAAAAGGAGAAGAAAGAACGATTCATCCGGCATAATAAGAAAGCGATAGAGAATGTTCCTCTGGCGACCATCGAGTCGTTCATAAACAGTGAGTACGCTGGAAGAATAATAAACTCGGCAGTGGCATGCCTTGAGGAAGAAGAGGGTGCTGAGCACCTAATATCACTGAAGGATTTTACCAGCCTACGAGACGTACTCATTGCCATATTCATGGTGAGCTCCCTTCGGCGCATATTAGAATTCTCTGAATTCAGGCTCAGTGAGTATGCTGAGAGGGAGCCCCAGAACAAGGACGGGAAAATCTCTTCCTTTGTCGTACGCATCCATAGGCACAAAACTGCGGCAAGTGGGCCCTCCCTTCTTTTTATGTCCCCAAGGGAGGAAAAAGCCCTTGTTGCATATGTCCGCTTTTACCGGCCAATTGCGGCCAGTTGCAGTAGCCCAGACTGCTACGTATTTCCGAACAACATCAACACGACGGCCTGCTGTACGAAAATGTCCATATCAGGGATGGCGAAAGGACTGAGTCGCGTGGTGGACCGAGCAGGCATCGACCGCAAACTAACCTCCCGGATCCTGAGGAGGTCACAAATAACTGCCCTCTGGGAGGAAGAGGACGGAGGTGAGGTGTGGCGCACAAAGGTTGCTGACCAGTGTGCGCACTCCTTGTCGACGGCGAGCCGCTACTACCAGTACGCGGTCAAAGTTAAGACCGGAGAAGTGGTCGTCGAACGACTCAGGGAGCTGCGCCATAGGACGCTGTAAGTTGTTTCTGAAGATGTTCATTACTTAGTATAATGCGTTGTAATGCATACATTTCTTTCTATTCCTTTTTTTAATATAATGATAAACTGATTCTTTTCAGATTGGAAGAGGACACAATCTCCCCAGAGCACCCTGTTGAAGACATCGCAACCGCCAACCCGTCGCAACAGTAAGTATAATTAATTTGTAAAATGATTTCCATATGAAGATAATGACATTGATTGCAAGTTTCATTCCAAAAAAGACCAGTATTTAACAAAATTCACTCTATTTCAGACCTGACACATTGCCTTCTCCTCTACGCGAGCAGGACCACAGCCTCCCTGTTGAAAGGTCCCCCTCAAATACGGCTGACCCCTTCAGCCTGGAGTCGGCCACTTTGGTGCAGGAGTAAGTACTACAGATCATGTTCACAAAGATAATTGATATCCGATATTAATGATTGACATTTACTGCAAGCTGCAATAGTGGGAAAAAAAATAACATAGTTTTACTTTGCTATTTCAGATCTGACACAACAACCTCTGCTCTGCACAAGCAGGACCACAGTCTCCCTGCTGAAAGGGATCTAAGCAGGCAGGACTGGGATGAAGGGGTCATATCCTCTCCAGCAACGGCCACTTTGGTGCAGAAGTAAATACTGCTGATCATGTTCACAAAGATGATTGATATATGATATTAATGCTTGACATTGATTGCAATGCTAAAAAAACAAGTGTCAAACTAATTAATTTGTTGTTGCAGACTTGACATAACACCTATTAAAACCCGTTGCGTGGAACCGGGGAAAGGCCAGAAGGATTCGGTCTTTGTTAGACCGGGGCTCCCTTCACTGATCCAGGAGTAAGTATCATTGATTATATAGCGAACGAGTATTGATGTCAAGGGTTTCCTGAAAAAAATATAGATGCATGCATCAATTGCCACACACTAAACCAATTAATATAATGTACTCCACCATTGCAGGACTGCCGCCAAGTCACAGGTTACACCTGCGACAGAGCCTGAAGGAACAAGCGAGTACTCCTCTGTGTAAGTATCGGTATCACACACATTTGCCAATACAGATAAATTAAACTTTATATTGCATTTTGTATTCATGTACTTAATATGGCTAATAAGAGAACTCTATAAATTACAGGAGCATGGCCAGCAACATACCGTCAATGGCTGACGACGTGTCGATTGTGAGTGTTTCTTCAAGGACTAGTGTGTCTTCACACTTTCCTATGGGAGGGGAAGCGCTGCCAAGCACATCAAAGCTGAAATATAAATCAACGGCACAGATTTACAAAGAAATTAAAAGGGTCCTGGAACACTGTAACAGAAGTAGAGTGGCAGGAAAAACAGTTGTCAGGTGGGAGGAAGTAAGAAACTACCTGGTGAAAGAAGATGAAATGTACGAAGAGTGGACTCAAAACCAAATACGTGATAAATGGAAGAACATGACAAAAGTTCGAAAAAGTATGATGAAAAAACAGGGTCTTTGATTTGAGGAAACATATT
>JAPQNM010000689.1:5000-25000 GCA_029783475.1 Metacarcinus magister | reverse complement strand
CGCTTATTAATATGCTTAAATTTGGCGGGTACTCTACCCTAACACGAGGTCGACATTGGAGCAGTAGCAACTGTACAGTCACTGGCTTCCAAGTTTTTGTTATGTGTGCGCCCGTTCCCAATTTAGGTTTGATTGGATGATGGGGTGTTGCAGCGTATACGAACCGAGGTGTAAGTAGTATAAACCGACCCGGTCGCCTTAAAGACGCCCATACGCGACTTAAGCATGCAACAGAGCCTCTCCTTCCTTATTAGGGAAACGAGGCAACAGGCATGGACGGCGACAAACAAACAGCGCGCAAGCGTTGAAGGTTTGTACATGGTCCTTGCCGCCAAGTTCACAGTGTGTGAGACTTTGGCTTGGCAGCACATCTTAAGGGAACGCCAATCTGACTTTCGTCAAAGAGGCGAAGCTCCCCAAGGCGGTCAATGCCACGCACGCAGTAGAGAGAGTAGCGACAAAACACAATGGTTGAGTACTAGTACTACTCTGCTGCGGTGGTAACAAAGCCGATGTATTGGATTTGATATCCGACCCTCGTGTAGGAGTGACGGCAGCACATGAGAGTGCCGCCGCCGCAATGTGCGTTCGACTTGTCGATGTATCTGGTATTCTTGCGATTCACATACCGACACGCAGCTTGCTGCGGTCTTCATCGACCCACGAGCCGAGTGATCCACCGTTAAGAGTTGTGATTTTTGTAATTACGTCAGACTCAATTGCCGACTTTCAAGACTTCCTCCATCTCTGCCTCGGGAGACGATAGTGGGAAGACGTAGTTTTATGGGTTTAAAAAGAGATAGTCACAGGTTTGTGAGAGTACCTCGTTACCAGCCGGTGACACCTTCTGACGACGTTAGGCGGCGGCGGCTAACGGAAACTTTGCCCGATAAGACCAGCAGCCTACCTACCATACGTCGTCAGTCGGTACCAGTGAGTCCAGTGGTGTGAGTGATGGTCTACCTCCGTCCACAATGAACAGAAGAGAAGTGTGTGGGTAGAGCGCGGCACTTTTTGCCTATTTCTCAGACCGGGACCCCAAAAGTGTGATGCATCGGTCACAATTTCCGGTACCCGGCCACCCATGAGATTTGGTTTGTATTGCTGCAACAGAGGCAAGCAAACACGTTAATGATCCTTCCGCAGGTTCACCTACGGAAACCTTGTTACGACTTTTACTTCCTCTAAATGATCAAGTTTGGACATCTTTCCGTCAGCTCGAGGCGCCGAAAGACCCAACGGCGAACCGAGGGCCCGGCATCCAAGAGCGCCAGTCCGAAGGCCTCACTAAATCATTCAATCGGTAGTAGCGACGGGCGGTGTGTACAAAGGGCAGGGACGTAATCAACGCAAGCTCATGACTTGCGCTTACTGGGAATTCCTCGTTCATGGGAGACAATTGCAAACCCCAATCCCTATCATGAAAGGATTTCAACGGGTTACCCGCTCCTCTCGGAGGGGGAGGACACGTTGATCCCTTCAGTGTAGCGCGCGTGCGGCCCAGAACATCTAAGGGCATCACAGACCTGTTATTGCTCAATCTCGTGCGGCTAGAATTGCCGCTTATCCCTCTAAGAAGAAGCTGCGAACTGGACACCAATTGCTGGAGATCCGTCGACTAGTTAGTAGGCCAGAGTCTCGTTCGTTATCGGAATTAACCAGACAAATCGCTCCACCAACTAAGAACGGCCATGCACCACCACCCACCGAATCGAGAAAGAGCTCTCAATCTGTCAATCCTTCCGGTGTCTGGGCCTGGTGAGGTTCCCCGTGTTGAGTCAAATTAAGCCGCAGGCTCCACTCCTGGTGGTGCCCTTCCGTCAATTCCTTTAAGTTTCAGCTTTGCAACCATACTTCCCCCGGAACCCAAAGACTTTGGTTTCCCGGAAGCTGCCCGCCGGGTCATGGGAATAACGCCGGCGGATCGCTGGTCAGCATCGTTTATGGTTAGAACTAGGGCGGTATCTGATCGCCTTCGAACCTCTAACTTTCGTTCTTGATTAATGAAAACATCCTTGGCAAATGCTTTCGCAGTAGTTCGTCTTGCGACGGTCCAAGAATTTCACCTCTAGCGTCGCAATACGAATGCCCCCGCCTGTTCCTATTAGTCATTACCTCGGGTTCAGAAAACCGACAAAATAGAACCGAGGTCCTATTCCATTATTCCATGCATAGGCATTCAGGCCGTCAGTGTAGCCTGCTTTGAGCACTCTAATTTTTTCAAAGTAAACTCTGCCGGCCACGCGGGACACTCGATGAAGAGCACCCCGTGCGAGCCAGCGGGCTGTTGTGGCTGTTCGGAGCGTGACAGTATGCACCGGGCGGTGAACCGTCAGTCCAGAACTGAAATCCAACTACGAGCTTTTTAACCGCAACAACTTTAATATACGCTATTGGAGCTGGAATTACCGCGGCTGCTGGCACCAGACTTGCCCTCCAATAGATCCTCGTTAAAGGATTTAAAGTGTACTCATTCCGATTGCGAGGCCTCGGATGAGTCTCGCATCGTTATTTTTCGTCACTACCTCCCCGTGCCGGGAGTGGGTAATTTGCGTGCCTGCTGCCTTCCTTAGATGTGGTAGCCGTTTCTCAGGCTCCCTCTCCGGAATCGAACCCTGATTCCCCGTTACCCGTTATAGCCATTGTAGGCGTATAACCTACAATCGAAAGCTGATAAGGCAGACACTTGAAAGAGGCGGCGCCGGTGCGGAGACCGTGCGCTCAGCGACAAGTTATTCAGATTCAACACGGTGGGGTGACGGACCGAAGTCCGACCGGTTTTGAACTAATAAAAGCGCTCTTCCCTTGCGGTCAGAGACGTGGTGCATGTATTAGCTCTAGAATTACCACAGTTATCCAAGTAAGTGTGGGTACAGATCCAATGAATCATAGCTGATTTAATGAGCCATTCGCGGTTTCGCCTTAAATCGGCTTGTACTTAGACATGCATGGCTTAATCTTTGAGACAAGCATATGACTACTGGCAGGATCAACCAGGTAGCTATGTTAGTTACATCAAAAAAAAATCTTTGATAGTAATAATAGTAAATAGCGCTAAGCGTCCCCGGCAGCATTGGCCCGCGACGCCGCGTCCCTTCTCTCTAAGGGGGAATGAATGGAAATAAACAATGTTACACCACCATTCATAAGTAGTAAGCTGCTGGGAAACGTCTAACCCGTCTTTGCTCACGAAAAGATACAAAAGGTGTGCTTCGTTCCAACCGACCGTTCGATAGAAGCTGCGTCAGTGTGTGGAATGGTTAAAGTTATGATTCTTTAACCTACGAGATGAATTATCGCACGGATAGTGGAGTAACCATCACAAAGTCAGAGTGGTCGCTGCATTGAAGGCGACTCGCTTTGGCAAACACCACACCATGTGCGCCGCCACGAGGAGCCACAGCTAATGCCGTGAAGCTTCTCTTCCAAAAGGAGAGGAGGGGGTGCATGAAGACAGTCGTAAAAGTCTGCACGCGGAATATGTGGGTGATTGATTATATACATTGTGCGTGGCTTGCTCTCACTAGCAGTAATTTTTCCGCCACCACGTAACACGCTCGATATGCCAATGGTCGTCACCAGTGTGCATCTCAATCACTAACCGTCACCCTTCGTATATATATAGCCTCGGTACCTTCTTAGTAATAGGTAGAGAGAACCAAGTGGTTAGGACTGAAGTCTGACGCACGTATGCAGCATTCAGCGCGAGAGAGGGCTTAAGAGGTTGAGTCAACAACCATGCCTCCCTACTATATTTTTCAGCGCGAACTCGTACTCCTTTGCTATGGGGTATGCGGCTACCTTTACTACGCGCTACCTTAGTGCACGATGAGAGAGAGCGTAGTGAGTTGGTCCCGCGCTCCACTTGGTCAATTTTAAGACAGTTTGGGGTCCGCTCGGCCCGTTTTCGTGTCCAAAACCATCCCCGCTCCGCCGGTAACTCCACGCGTTGGTAGCGCGGGAGACAGATTCTCCTCACTGGCAACTCCATCCCGCGCTCACCCATCGCCTACCGAGCATGTCCCGTCTTCCTAGCGCGGAAGACAACAAATTCTCTCCACTCTCTCTCGTCACTCCTTGCTGTCTCCCCGTCGACAGCGCGGGAGAAGGAGTTTCTCCAACCTGGGCTAACTCACCACCACCACCACCACCCGCCGAGCGCGTCTCGAGCGCGGAAGACCACAAATTCTCTCCACTCTCTCTCTCTCGTCACTCCTTGCTGTCTCCCCGTCGGCAGCGCGGGAGAAGGAGTTTCTCCAACCTGGGCTAACTCACCACCACCACCACCACCCGCCGAGCGCGTCTCGAGCGCGGAAGACCACAAATTCTCTCCACTCTCTCTCTCTCGTCACTCCTTGCTGTCTCCCCGTCGGCAGCGCGGGAGAAGGAGTTTCTCCAACCTGGGCTAACTCACCACCACCACCACCACCCGCCGAGCGCGTCTCGAGCGCGGAAGACCACAAATTCTCTCCACTCTCTCTCTCTCGTCACTCCTTGCTGTCTCCCCGTCGGCAGCGCGGGAGAAGGAGGTTCTCCAACCTGGGCTAACTCACCACCACCACCACCCGCCGAGCACGTCTCGGGGCGGCAAGTTTGCGGCGCGCTATACACGCACACTCCCTTGTGTCTCGTGACTGGTTTTCTCCCGCGTTGGCAGCGCCGGACGCCGACTCAAAGCTAGAGCACCACAACAAGTTTCTCGCACCCCTGTTGCGAGCCCGGGAGACTGTTTGATCTGTTCAAGTGTGTTTCTATATCTGTTGGATACACAATATGTCTGGTAGATGTAGTGTCTTCTATTATCAGGCTTTGTTGTTGATGAATATATAAAAAAAATCCCATTAGTGTATTGTCCGTTGTTGAGGGAGAGAGGGTGTAATAGTAGTACATATACAGAAGACTTTGTTGAGGAGAGTAGTATTAGTATTCAAAAGAATTGTATCAGTAATCTGACCTGAATGAATGAATGTGTGGTGAAGACAATAGGTGTAATAGATGTAGTGCATTCTATTATTTTGTTGTGAGCACTGACTGCTTCTTGTTGTCCCGAAAGATTATAATTGTTTACCAATGAATGGTACCAACTTTATAAATAAGAAAGTAACCTGAATGATTAAAGAATTCACGGAAAGGCGTGAGGAGGGCGTCATAGCCAACAACGGCATGGATGAAAGGTGATGGATGCCACTAAAATCTTAAGCCTAAGCTGTTATTACTGTGATCTTGAGGGCAGATTTTATGAAATCATTTGTACTGTGAATTAAAAGTTAACAAATGATTGAAATAGTTGTTGCCCAATGTGTGGTAAGGAAAATTTTAAAAATGACAGGTGACAGACAGACAGACAGTAAGAATCTATGATTCATTAGTTTGTATCGTAGTGGTTGTCTGAAAGGTGTAAAAAGACCACCATAATTACAAATAAAAAAGCGGGTGGAATCAAATGAAGAGAAAGGTGATAAAAGTCATGTGACATACATTGTTGTGAATTAACATCAATCTTAATTGCTTAAACTGCTTACTAGATTCTGGTGTAGTTTCTATGAACTGCTTATGACAATATATATTTCATGAGAGAGAGAGAGAGGAGAGGGGTGTAATGCTAATACTTTCCCTGTTGCGAGCGAGCCCGGGAGGGAGACTGACTGTTTGATCAGTTGAGAGAGAGAGAGAGAGAGCCTTGGGTGTGGATCTTTTTGAAGTGTGTTTCTATATCTGTTGGATACAATAGATGTATCAGCCTTTATAGAGAATACTATTTGTGAGCATTATCCCGAAAGATTTGAATGAATGAATGAATGTGTTGTGAAGACAACAATACTAGATGTAGTATTCCCGAAAGATTGCTCCTGTTTTTTGCTTAGTTGACTGTTAAATAAAACACAAAATGACTGTAGGTTCCGTCACGCCCCCCCGATGTCGGAATCCCTACTGGCAAGTCTGTATGTAATAATTTAACAGTTTTCTAAGGAAAGCAACAACTCGCCATGAATTTGGATGCTGTGTAATGACTGCACTGCATTATTCTTTCAGCCCCCCGTTTTTTTTTAATGTTGGGGGGCGCTTTTAACTCAGTAGTGCTGCTGCGATCGTAGCAGCAGTATATTGAGTTATTTAATAATGAGGTGCACCTTTCCAGTTTCATGGCCGCGACATTTGACAATATATCAGTTGGTTTGTGAATTAAATTTGTGTATCGAATTTATTTTTCTGACCACCCTTTTGATTTGTATCTGTTTGCGTTTAATCTGGTGGCACAAGCCTATCATGTTGCGCTTTTGGACTTATAAAAAAAACTTTGGTTTAATATTCTATATTTACTAATGATTTATTTTTTTTTTTGTGTGTGTGTTCGTTGTTCCCCCGTCCTTAATGTCTGTAGCGGCAGCGGCAGCAGCAGCATGATGATGGTATGTGAGACGCGTTCCCGGCGGGCGGCGGGCGGGAGAGAGAGAGAGGGGTTGGTTGGTTGATGATTGGTGTCGCCGTGAAGTGAGGGTCTAATTTCTGAATGGTGTTGCATTAGCGGGTATTACGGAAGCACCAAACGTCATTAGGAAAAAGTGAAAGTACCATCGTGTAGGTGATAGAATGCCGCATATGATGAGCTGAAATCAATGGCATTATGACTCTATCTATGAGGAGATAATTGAGGTGGAATGAAATAGCGCATAAACATTTTTTTCGACATGTTGTACTTCAACTCGTCGCAACTCCGTTATTTTAATAATTAAGTTTATAGTAGGGTAATTTAGGATAAGACACATAAAATGGTATTTATATCATCCATAAGCAACATGTGACACAAGACGGTCCACCCGCGAGTCAGGTTAGAGGGTCACAGGATGGTTCCATAACTACCGCGCGACCAGTTAGGATTCCCCTACTGTGCTCTTGTGTGCTCTTGTCGTTATTGTTTCCTTGTTGTTTTCATATGCAACTCGATAATTCACTATATGCAACCAATGTGTCAGAATTCACTCGCGAGTCAGGTTAGAGTTCAGTCTGGAACGGCGTGTTGCTTATCCATTAATTTTAGTGATTGAAGACCGATGCGCGGTTGCTTTGAGTTGTCATGCCCTGGTTGAGTCCGTCGCGAGACAGGTTAGTTTTACCCTACTGTTGGCAGTTATGTCGTTGATACAGCAGTCCTGCTCAGTACGAGAGGAACGGCAGGTCCGGACATATGGTTCCGCTCTTGGTCGATCGGCCAGTGGAGCGAGGCTACGTCCGTGGGATTATGCCTGAAAGCCTCTAAGGCAGAATCCCGGCTGGATGACCAACGATACCGCGTACGGCTTGCATCGGGATGGTCACCATTGTTTTTCGAGAGATTTGTTCCCCGCCCGTTCGCGGGCGGGGCCAGAATATGGACCCGTGCAGAGGGAACTCGGGAGAGTCTCGACAAACAGGCTCGGGCTCTCCCTTCCCTAGTAGAGAACACCCGAATGCTGATGTGTCGTACCGAATCGTTCGCAGACGACTTACGTACCGGTCAGGGTGTTGTGGGCGGCAGAGCAGCATCCTCACTGCGATCCGCTAAGACTTCTCCCTAACAAGGCTGGAGGTTTCGTCACGCAACCCGATGGCGAAATCCTCCCGGCAAGCCTTTATTTATTTTTATACCTTTACACACTACACTACACTACAGAGCAGCATTCTCGCTGCGACTTCTTCTATCCCTAACAAGGCTGGAGGTTTCGTCACGCAACCCGATGGCGAAATCCTCCTGGCAAGCCTTTATTTAAAGCTTTCCATACTCTACTCTATTCCACAATTCACTTTACTTTCCTTTCCAACTCTTGCGTCAAAAAGCGGCTGTCACCGTAGTGTTGAAGTAGTAATGTATAGGAATGAGCACAGCAGCACAGCTAGTGTTTAACTACGAAGGTATATAGCAACAAGATAGACATGTTGCTCTTTTGGACTTTGTAAATTTTTCCAATGAATTTTTTGACGTGCTAACATTATTCTTAATATGTCCTACAACTACTACTACAGACGGCCGCAATTCAATGAATCAGCAGCCTCTAGTGTCAAAGTGAAGAGACTCAACCAAGCGCGGGTAAACGGCGGGGGTAACTATGACTCTCTTAATGAGTAGAGATTAAAAGTGTGGCACGCCTGCCTCCCCGTGGTTCCAGCCGGGGGTTAACATTATTCTTGATATGTCTTACAACTACTACAGACGGCCGCAATTTAATGAATCAGCCTCTAGTGTTTGGCATGCATACAATAATTTACTTAACAGCTACAACAATCGTACATTAGTTTCGATACATCTTACAGCTAGCTACCAATATTTGGTTTAATTTACAAGCGCCACCCAAAAATCGTATCGCATAGAAACCACAGGAAGAAACTTAGATCCAGTCTCTTTCAAGGTGGCACCGAAAACCAAAATAGCAGAATTTCCCCCATTTGTAGCTTTTCATTCAATTCTCGTTTACAAACTTCCACACTTTTATGAATGAAATAGTCATTGATTCTGTATAATGGGTTAAATCTATGTTTAGCATGTTCAACATTGTCCCGCACACTGCCAACGGGGCAGTAGTCAGTCAGTGGTAACAAGTAAGAACTGTGGATGGTTGTTGTGTGAGGTGCTCGGGAAAATTACCGTAACGCTCTCTCTTAGTGGGTACAAGTTCCAGTAGCTAGATCCCTGTGCGACAACACTCGGTTCTCCCGCAGTCGCAGTGCGCAACAATTGCCAACGACAGAGTCAGTGTGGAGGTGTTGTGTATGCGGGAAACTTACCGTAACGCTCCATTCTCCTCCTAGTGGGCGGCACAGGTTCCAGTAGCTAGCTCTCTGTGCGACAACGCTCGGTCGGTCCTCCCACAGTCTCAGTGCAGGAGATCGAACATTGTCCCGCACTGCCATCGTGAACACACACACACACAAAGCAGCGACGAAAAACAACGAAGTGTGCAGAGATTTCCAGGGAAACTTGTTCTCCGTGCTACAACAACGCTCGCCACTCATCCTATTGCAGTACGGGAAGGACTGACTTACTATCCGTTACAGTTGTTAGAGCTGGGTAATAACAACCTTGTTCACCCCGCGCCTCTCCCGCAGTTCTAGCTCGAGATGGTGTCCAAGATACTATTACTATTGCTTTACTGCTAGCTAGCACCTTACAAGAGGAATCAGCCAACCTTGCTTACTTGCACAACTCGAATGAATGATTATTAAACATTCAATGTACGCAAAACTAACCGCATTACGATGAGTTGAAGCAGACCATGTTGAAAAAAAGGTTTATGCGCTATAATATCATTTTACTTCAATTATCTGATAATAGGACTAGTTATAATGTCAACAATTTAGCCTTATCATATGCGGCATTCTATCACCTACACGAAGGTGGCTACAGTTTTTCTTAATGACGTTTGCTGCTTCCGTAATAGCGGGTAATACTACTACAACATTGCTAAATGGGAGGATCAATCACCGCTACACCAATCCTTGCCTCTCTCTCTCTCCCGGCTCTAAACGCCGGGAACCCGTCTCATAAGCGTTAATTAACAATAATTCACTACTGCTACAAGGCCTTTTCCTATGTTTTCAGATTGGATTGGTGGTGCAGAGTGAATATAGTGTAATATACAAGAAGACATTTTTCAAATCTATATTACCCGAGAACCAAAGCTCAATAAGAAAATATTTTTATACCAACACGAAGGCATTTTCCTGATATACCGTCAGTTTAAGTCTAGCGTGTCGGTCATTTTTCATATGTTTATTTCTCGAGAACCAAAGCTCAATAAGAAAATATGTTCATACCAACACGAAGGTCCTTTCCTGATCTACCTTTAATTTAATTGTGTCGTCATGTCTGCATTTAATAGTATTGTGTTTAATTAAACAACGTTCGGTCCTCCCTCCCTCCCTCCCGCAGTCTCAGTGCTTGACTTGGTTAAGGATGTTGAACAATGTCCCGCGCTGCCAACAACAACAACTGAGTCAGTGGAGGAGCAAGCACTCGGTGCGATGCGACAACACTCGGTCGGTCGGTCCTCCCGCATTCTCGTTGCTTGACTTGGTTAAGGATGTTGAACAATGTCCCGCGCTGCCAACGACTGAGTCAGTGGAGGGAGGTGGTGCGTAGCCGGCAAACTCATCGTAACGCTCTCTCCGAGTGGGCACAGGCTCCAGTAGCTACCTCTCTATGCGACAACTCTTGGTCGGTTCTCCCGCAGTCTCAGCAATGAATGTCCCGCGCTGCTGCTGCCTGCCAACGGCAGAGTCAGTGGAGGTGGTGCGTGGCCGGCAAACTCATCGTCGTAACGCTCTCTCCGAGTGGGCACAGGCTCCAGTAGTAGTAGTAGCTACCTCTCTATGCGACAACGCTCGGTCGGTCGGTCCTCCCGCAGTCTCAGCAATGAATGGGACGTCCCGCGCTGCTTGCCAACGGTAGAGTCAGTGGAGGTGCGCGGCCGGCAAACTCACCGTGTAACGCTCTCTCTCTCTCCTAGTGGTGACTGGTTCCACTCTGTGCGACAACGCTCGGTCGGTCCTCCCGCAGTCTCAGTGCAAGAGGTCGAACAGTGGTGGTGTCCCGCGCTGCCATCGTGAACACACACACACACACAGCAGCGAGATCTGCAGGCAAGCTTGTTCTCTGCGCTACAACAACGCTCGCCTCTCTCCTCCAAATTTTAGTACGGAAAGAAGGACTTCATATCTGTTACAGTTGCTAGAGCTAGGTAACCTTGTTTAACCCCGCGCCTCTCCCGCAGTTCTAGTTCGGGAGAGGCGAGCGTTGTGTCACAATCTGGACAGCCAAGGTGTGTACTCTGAAATGTTGTAGTCTTACCCAATATTACCAGACAACCAGACATCACTAAGAAAAACTGAGAATACCATCGTCTTCGTCATACAATAATGCATATCGTGAGATAAAATTGATAACAATAAAATCACATCTCTTAGGAAATAATTGACGAAAATAAAAATAGCGCATAAAGAATTTTTTTCAAATGTTCTGCTTCAACTCGCTGTAACTTCCTTTAAATTTACCCGCATGCTATTTTCAAGCCCGGATTCCTAATCTACACACCTTGCCGATCCCTATGATGTACCATAAGTAATGATAACAAATATTCTAGCCGGTGATAAAGGCAGACCAACCCCAAAATAGCAAAATCGACCCAAAAATGGCCAACGCCGGCTTCCAAGGATTTCACTTGATCGACAATTTTAACCACCCATTCTTTTTTCTATCAATAAGTGTTTCATACCGTAGGAATCAGCCAACCTTGCACAACACGAAACAATGATTAAAAATTCAAGGCAAGCAAAAATAACGGAGTTGCGACGAGTTGAAGTACAACATGTCGAAAAAAAATGTTTATGCGCTATTTCATTCCACCTCAATTATCTCCTCATAGATAGAGTCATAATGCCATTGATTTCAGCTCATCATATGCGGCATTCTATCACCTACACGATGGTACTTTCACTTTTTCCTAATGACGTTTGGTGCTTCCGTAATACCCGCTAATGCAACACCATTCAGAAATTAGACCCTCACTTCACGGCGACACCAATCATCAACCAACCAACCCCTCTCTCTCTCCCGCCCGCCGCCCGCCGGGAACGCGTCTCACATACCATCATCATGCTGCTGCCGCTGCCGCTACAGACATTAAGGACGGGGGAACAACGAACACACACACAACAAAAAAAAATTAATCATTAGTAAATATAGAATATTAAACCAAAGTTTTTTTTATAAGTCCAAAAGCGCAACATGATAGGCTTGTGCCACCAGATTAAACGCAAACAGATACAAATCAAAAGGGTGGTCAGAAAAATAAATTCGATACACAAATTTAATTCACAAACCAACTGATATATTGTCAAATGTCGCGGCCATGAAACTGGAAAGGTGCACCTCATTATTAAATAACTCAATATACTGCTGCTACGATCGCAGCAGCACTACTGAGTTAAAAGCGCCCCCCAACATTAAAAAAAAACGGGGGGCTGAAAGAATAATGCAGTGCAGTCATTACACAGCATCCAAATTCATGGCGAGTTGTTGCTTTCCTTAGAAAACTGTTAAATTATTACATACAGACTTGCCAGTAGGGATTCCGACATCGGGGGGGCGTGACGGAACCTACAGTCATTTTGTGTTTTATTTAACAGTCAACTAAGCAAAAAACAGGAGCAATCTTTCGGGAATACTACATCTAGTATTGTTGTCTTCACAACACATTCATTCATTCATTCATTCAAATCTTTCGGGATAATGCTCAACAAACTAGTATTCTCTATACTATAAAGGCTGATACATCTATTGTATCCAACAGATATAGAAACACACTTCAAAAAAGATCCACACCCAAGGCTCTCTCTCTCTCTCTCAACTGATCAAACAGTCAGTCTCCCTCCCGGGCTCGGCTCGCAACAGGGAAAGTATTAGCATTACACCCTCTCTCTCTCTCTCATGAAAAATATATTGTCATAAGCAGTTCATAGAAACTACACCAGAATCTATTAAGCACATGTATGTACCAATTAAGATTCATGTTAATTCACAACAATGTATGTCACATGACTTTTATCACCTTTCTCTTCATTTGATTCCACCCGCTTTTTTATTTGTAATTATGGTGGTCTTTTTACACCTTTCAGACAACCACTACGATACAAACTAATGAATCATAGATTTAAAACATCCTAATCTTGCATCAATGATACGTATAACAAATGCAGGTCTTACTGTCTGTCTGTCTGTCACCTGTCATTTTTAAAATTTTCCTTACCACACATTGGGCAACAACTATTTCAATCATTTGTTAACTTTTAATTCACAGTACAAATGATTTCATAAAATCTGCCCTCAAGATCACAGTAATAACAGCTTAGGCTTAAGATTTTAGTGGCATCCATCACCTTTCATCCATGCCGTTGTTGGCTATGACGCCCTCCTCACGCCTTTCCGTGAATTCTTTAATCATTCAGGTTACTTTCTTATTTATAAAGTTGGTACCATTCATTGGTAAACAATTATAATCTTTCGGGACAACAAGAAGCAGTCAGTGCTCACAACAAAATAATAGAATGCACTACATCTATTACACCTATTGTCTTCACCACACATTCATTCATTCAGGTCAGATTACTGATACAATTCTTTTGAATACTAATACTACTCTCCTCAACAAAGTCTTCTGTATATGTACTACTATTACACCCTCTCTCCCTCAACAACGGACAATACACTAATGGGATTTTTTTTATATATTCATCAACAACAAAGCCTGATAATAGAAGACACTACATCTACCAGACATATTGTGTATCCAACAGATATAGAAACACACTTGAACAGATCAAACAGTCTCCCGGGCTCGCAACAGGGGTGCGAGAAACTTGTTGTGGTGCTCTAGCTTTGAGTCGGCGTCCGGCGCTGCCAACGCGGGAGAAAACCAGTCACGAGACACAAGGGAGTGTGCGTGTATAGCGCGCCGCAAACTTGCCGCCCCGAGACGTGCTCGGCGGGTGGTGGTGGTGGTGAGTTAGCCCAGGTTGGAGAACCTCCTTCTCCCGCGCTGCCGACGGGGAGACAGCAAGGAGTGACGAGAGAGAGAGAGTGGAGAGAATTTGTGGTCTTCCGCGCTCGAGACGCGCTCGGCGGGTGGTGGTGGTGGTGGTGAGTTAGCCCAGGTTGGAGAAACTCCTTCTCCCGCGCTGCCGACGGGGAGACAGCAAGGAGTGACGAGAGAGAGAGAGTGGAGAGAATTTGTGGTCTTCCGCGCTCGAGACGCGCTCGGCGGGTGGTGGTGGTGGTGGTGAGTTAGCCCAGGTTGGAGAAACTCCTTCTCCCGCGCTGCCGACGGGGAGACAGCAAGGAGTGACGAGAGAGAGAGAGTGGAGAGAATTTGTGGTCTTCCGCGCTCGAGACGCGCTCGGCGGGTGGTGGTGGTGGTGGTGAGTTAGCCCAGGTTGGAGAAACTCCTTCTCCCGCGCTGTCGACGGGGAGACAGCAAGGAGTGACGAGAGAGAGTGGAGAGAATTTGTTGTCTTCCGCGCTAGGAAGACGGGACATGCTCGGTAGGCGATGGGTGAGCGCGGGATGGAGTTGCCAGTGAGGAGAATCTGTCTCCCGCGCTACCAACGCGTGGAGTTACCGGCGGAGCGGGGATGGTTTTGGACACGAAAACGGGCCGAGCGGACCCCAAACTGTCTTAAAATTGACCAAGTGGAGCGCGGGACCAACTCACTACGCTCTCTCTCATCGTGCACTAAGGTAGCGCGTAGTAAAGGTAGCCGCATACCCCATAGCAAAGGAGTACGAGTTCGCGCTGAAAAATATAGTAGGGAGGCATGGTTGTTGACTCAACCTCTTAAGCCCTCTCTCGCGCTGAATGCTGCATACGTGCGTCAGACTTCAGTCCTAACCACTTGGTTCTCTCTACCTATTACTAAGAAGGTACCGAGGCTATATATATACGAAGGGTGACGGTTAGTGATTGAGATGCACACTGGTGACGACCATTGGCATATCGAGCGTGTTACGTGGTGGCGGAAAAATTACTGCTAGTGAGAGCAAGCCACGCACAATGTATATAATCAATCACCCACATATTCCGCGTGCAGACTTTTACGACTGTCTTCATGCACCCCCTCCTCTCCTTTTGGAAGAGAAGCTTCACGGCATTAGCTGTGGCTCCTCGTGGCGGCGCACATGGTGTGGTGTTTGCCAAAGCGAGTCGCCTTCAATGCAGCGACCACTCTGACTTTGTGATGGTTACTCCACTATCCGTGCGATAATTCATCTCGTAGGTTAAAGAATCATAACTTTAACCATTCCACACACTGACGCAGCTTCTATCGAACGGTCGGTTGGAACGAAGCACACCTTTTGTATCTTTTCGTGAGCAAAGACGGGTTAGACGTTTCCCAGCAGCTTACTACTTATGAATGGTGGTGTAACATGGTTTATTTCCATTCATTCCCCCTTAGAGAGAAGGGACGCGGCGTCGCGGGCCAATGCTGCCGGGGACGCTTAGCGCTATTTACTATTATTACTATCAAAGATTTTTTTTTGATGTAACTAACATAGCTACCTGGTTGATCCTGCCAGTAGTCATATGCTTGTCTCAAAGATTAAGCCATGCATGTCTAAGTACAAGCCGATTTAAGGCGAAACCGCGAATGGCTCATTAAATCAGCTATGATTCATTGGATCTGTACCCACACTTACTTGGATAACTGTGGTAATTCTAGAGCTAATACATGCACCACGTCTCTGACCGCAAGGGAAGAGCGCTTTTATTAGTTCAAAACCGGTCGGACTTCGGTCCGTCACCCCACCGTGTTGAATCTGAATAACTTGTCGCTGAGCGCACGGTCTCCGCACCGGCGCCGCCTCTTTCAAGTGTCTGCCTTATCAGCTTTCGATTGTAGGTTATACGCCTACAATGGCTATAACGGGTAACGGGGAATCAGGGTTCGATTCCGGAGAGGGAGCCTGAGAAACGGCTACCACATCTAAGGAAGGCAGCAGGCACGCAAATTACCCACTCCCGGCACGGGGAGGTAGTGACGAAAAATAACGATGCGAGACTCATCCGAGGCCTCGCAATCGGAATGAGTACACTTTAAATCCTTTAACGAGGATCTATTGGAGGGCAAGTCTGGTGCCAGCAGCCGCGGTAATTCCAGCTCCAATAGCGTATATTAAAGTTGTTGCGGTTAAAAAGCTCGTAGTTGGATTTCAGTTCTGGACTGACGGTTCACCGCCCGGTGCATACTGTCACGCTCCGAACAGCCACAACAGCCCGCTGGCTCGCACGGGGTGCTCTTCATCGAGTGTCCCGCGTGGCCGGCAGAGTTTACTTTGAAAAAATTAGAGTGCTCAAAGCAGGCTACACTGACGGCCTGAATGCCTATGCATGGAATAATGGAATAGGACCTCGGTTCTATTTTGTCGGTTTTCTGAACCCGAGGTAATGACTAATAGGAACAGGCGGGGGCATTCGTATTGCGACGCTAGAGGTGAAATTCTTGGACCGTCGCAAGACGAACTACTGCGAAAGCATTTGCCAAGGATGTTTTCATTAATCAAGAACGAAAGTTAGAGGTTCGAAGGCGATCAGATACCGCCCTAGTTCTAACCATAAACGATGCTGACCAGCGATCCGCCGGCGTTATTCCCATGACCCGGCGGGCAGCTTCCGGGAAACCAAAGTCTTTGGGTTCCGGGGGAAGTATGGTTGCAAAGCTGAAACTTAAAGGAATTGACGGAAGGGCACCACCAGGAGTGGAGCCTGCGGCTTAATTTGACTCAACACGGGGAACCTCACCAGGCCCAGACACCGGAAGGATTGACAGATTGAGAGCTCTTTCTCGATTCGGTGGGTGGTGGTGCATGGCCGTTCTTAGTTGGTGGAGCGATTTGTCTGGTTAATTCCGATAACGAACGAGACTCTGGCCTACTAACTAGTCGACGGATCTCCAGCAATTGGTGTCCAGTTCGCAGCTTCTTCTTAGAGGGATAAGCGGCAATTCTAGCCGCACGAGATTGAGCAATAACAGGTCTGTGATGCCCTTAGATGTTCTGGGCCGCACGCGCGCTACACTGAAGGGATCAACGTGTCCTCCCCCTCCGAGAGGAGCGGGTAACCCGTTGAAATCCTTTCATGATAGGGATTGGGGTTTGCAATTGTCTCCCATGAACGAGGAATTCCCAGTAAGCGCAAGTCATGAGCTTGCGTTGATTACGTCCCTGCCCTTTGTACACACCGCCCGTCGCTACTACCGATTGAATGATTTAGTGAGGCCTTCGGACTGGCGCTCTTGGATGCCGGGCCCTCGGTTCGCCGTTGGGTCTTTCGGCGCCTCGAGCTGACGGAAAGATGTCCAAACTTGATCATTTAGAGGAAGTAAAAGTCGTAACAAGGTTTCCGTAGGTGAACCTGCGGAAGGATCATTAACGTGTTTGCTTGCCTCTGTTGCAGCAATACAAACCAAATCTCATGGGTGGCCGGGTACCGGAAATTGTGACCGATGCATCACACTTTTGGGGTCCCGGTCTGAGAAAAGGCAAAAAGTGCCGCGCTCTACCCACACACTTCTCTTCTGTTCATTGTGGACGGAGGTAGACCATCACTCACACCACTGGACTCACTGGTACCGACTGACGACGTATGGTAGGTAGGCTGCTGGTCTTATCGGGCAAAGTTTCCGTTAGCCGCCGCCGCCTAACGTCGTCAGAAGGTGTCACCGGCTGGTAACGAGGTACTCTCACAAACCTGTGACTATCTCTTTTTAAACCCATAAAACTACGTCTTCCCACTATCGTCTCCCGAGGCAGAGATGGAGGAAGTCTTGAAAGTCGGCAATTGAGTCTGACGTAATTACAAAAATCACAACTCTTAACGGTGGATCACTCGGCTCGTGGGTCGATGAAGACCGCAGCAAGCTGCGTGTCGGTATGTGAATCGCAAGAATACCAGATACATCGACAAGTCGAACGCACATTGCGGCGGCGGCACTCTCATGTGCTGCCGTCACTCCTACACGAGGGTCGGATATCAAATCCAATACATCGGCTTTGTTACCACCGCAGCAGAGTAGTACTAGTACTCAACCATTGTGTTTTGTCGCTACTCTCTCTACTGCGTGCGTGGCATTGACCGCCTTGGGGAGCTTCGCCTCTTTGACGAAAGTCAGATTGGCGTTCCCTTAAGATGTGCTGCCAAGCCAAAGTCTCACACACTGTGAACTTGGCGGCAAGGACCATGTACAAACCTTCAACGCTTGCGCGCTGTTTGTTTGTCGCCGTCCATGCCTGTTGCCTCGTTTCCCTAATAAGGAAGGAGAGGCTCTGTTGCATGCTAAAGTCGCGTATGGGCGTCTTTAAGGCGACCGGGTCGGTTTATACTACTTACACCTCGGTTCGTAAACAGCTGCAACACCCCCATCCAATCAAACCTAAATTGGGAACGGGCGCACACATAACAAAAACTTGGAAGCCAGTGACTGTACAGTTGCTACTGCTCCAATGTCGACCTCGTGTTAGGGTAGAGTACCCGCCAAATTTAAGCATATTAATAAGCGGAGGAAAAGAAACCAACAGGGATTCCCTTAGTAAGGGCGACTGAACTGGGAAAAGCCCAGCGCATAACCTGGCGTCGTGACCCGGCGCCAGGGGTGTTGCGTTTCGGAGGGTCCGGCACGCAGTCTCTCACCGCCTAAGTTATGCTTGAAAGCGGCCACTACCCATGGAGGGTGACAGGCCCGTGTGGCGGCGCCCGCGAGGGTACACGAGAGATTGTCGGAAAGGGCCTCTCCGTAGAGTCGGGTTGCTTGAAAATGCAGCCCTAAGCAGGTGGTAAACTCCATCTAAGGCTAAATATGACCACGAGACCGATAGCGAACAAGTACCGTGAGGGAAAGTTGAAAAGAACTTTGAAGAGAGAGTTCAAGAGTACGTGAAACCGTTAAGAGCCAAACGGGTGGGACCTCGAAGGTCGAACCGAGGGGATTCAGCTCGTCGGCCAAAGCCGGCTGGACGTTGGGATTCGCTTATGCGACCCAGGAACTCTTGGGCGTGCCCGCGTTCAAGCCGGCGCCGGCGGGCGTATTTCCCCTCGTGATGTAGGTCGCCGCGACCCGTTGCTGGGGACGTCTAAGGCCCGGGTGGACTGGTACCCCAACGTCGTGCACTTTTAGTGCCGGCGAAGGGGGAAACCTCCGGTGTCCTGGCTGCCCTGTGACGGTCGTGTAGCAGAGGGGCGCATCCACGCCAATTCTTCCTCTCGCGGCGTGCAAAAGGTCGGTGACCCACCCGACCCGTCTTGAAACACGGACCAAGGAGTCTAACATGTGTGCGAGTCATTGGGCGCACTAAACCCAAAGGCGCAATGAAAGTGAAAGGGGGGTGTCCCGGCTTCGGTCGGTGGCGCCCTCCGGGGCCGATCCCTGACCGGCCGATGCCGTCGGGTCTCCCATACCAAAGCGAGGTCATTCCAAAGGAGGTGCGCGGGGTGAGTTCCTCTCCCCCGTTGTCTACCTCTGGCTTCGTGGGTTGCCCGGCGCGCTCGGTGGTCCGAGCTTGCTCGCCTGTACGCAGGGGGGCGCAGGCCCGGGACTTGCCATACGACGCCGTCGCGCGAATCTGTTGTTGGCCTCATCGGCTCTGCTTGGGCTCTCGGTTGGTGTGCCGCGTGTCTTTGGGCGGGCTTTGGGCGGGGGCTTCACGGCTTCTTCCCGGGTTCGTCCGGCGCGGTTACGCCTTCTGATCCTGCTCTGTCCGGAGTGGCCTAGCGCGTGTGCTGTCGGCAAGTACCATGAGCAGACATGTTGGGACCCGAAAGATGGTGAACTATGCCTGGCCAGGATGAAGCCAGAGGAAACTCTGGTGGAGGTCCGTAGCAATTCTGACGTGCAAATCGATTGTCAGAGCTGGGTATAGGGGCGAAAGACTAATCGAACCATCTAGTAGCTGGTTCCCTCCGAAGTTTCCCTCAGGATAGCTGGTACTCGCGGAAACAAAGGAGTTTCATCCGGTAAAGCGAATGATTAGAGGTCTTGGGGACGAAACGTCCTCAACCTATTCTCAAACTTTAAATGGGTGAGATGCCGAGCTTGCTTGAATGCTGAAGCTTCGGCGACTAATCCGAGTATCTAGTGGGCCATTTTTGGTAAGCAGAACTGGCGCTGTGGGATGAACCAAACGTCGAGTTAAGGGGCCTAAACGAATGCTCATCTAGACCCCATCGAAAGGCGTTGGTTGCTATAGACAGCAGGACGGTGGCCATGGAAGTTGGAATCCGCTAAGGAGTGTGTAACAACTCACCTGCCGAAGCAACTAGCCCTTAAAATGGTATGGCGCTCAAGCATTCTCCCGATACTCGACCGCCGGTGGCACTAAAGGCCAAGCTTCCCTCTTAGCGGGGGGAGGCCCAGGTCTCCAAGCCCCGGCGAGTAGGAGGGTCGCAGGGGTGAGCGCTGAAGGGATCCGGCGTGAGCCGGCC
>JAPQNM010000678.1:57500-111733 GCA_029783475.1 Metacarcinus magister | reverse complement strand
GGGAGGGAGATAAGAGGGGGTAGGGCTGGATGGATAGTGGGGTGGGGTGAGAGAGAAAGGAGGGGGGAGGGGGGTAAGGGAGAGAAGAGAGGGCAGGGCTGGATGGATAGGGGAATAGCGTGAGGGAGAGAAGAGGGGGCAGGGCTGGATTGGGGCAGACCCACCTGGGTACTGCCCGATCACTCTCTACTGTCCCGTTACCCATATTGGAGGGAATAAGCGATTCATTCATTCTTCATTCATTCTCTCATTAATTCTTACATTCACCCACTCACTCCTCACAATGGTTAGGCTTCATAAGATGCGCCCTAAAGTGATGCTAAGAGCCTGCAGCGGGAGTGACTGTAAACTGAGGAAGGTCGAGGCCATAGCAATGCATTCACCATGGTAACCCCTCCTCGAACTAAAGTCATGGATAGGACCTTCACTCTGACATACTACACGACACATTATGTATGATTAGGGATCCATTTCCCTGATGATGACTGACACTTGAGTGAGACGTGTTTTCCTGTTGTTCTTTCTTGGATGCTGGTAGCTATCTTGAGGTTTACACGACACAAAAACTTAACTTAACATTCCTGATACACACACTTGGATTGTTCTTATTTTCCCACCGCTCAATATTCTTCAATATATCTCTTAGGAGGTTGTCGGTGGCGAGGTGGACGAATTTGATCCTCCTCTTCTTCCTCCACAATAACAGACTCCACCAGTTCCTCTGCCTCCGGGATAATCTGATGACGGCTGATATATGGTTTCACTTTCTCAGCCGCCCTTTGCACGCACTTCCCTGTATAAGGGTCCTCCAACACATACACTTGCCCTTCTTGGATACTTTCCACCACTCGATAAGGACCTTTCCACTTTGCTTTGAGTTTGACACAAATGCCTGGTAAATGAGTTTCACTTTTTACCCACACCAAGGTCCCCTTGTGCACTCTCTCAGCTTTGCGATTCCTGTTGGCCACCTCTCGATACCTCCTTTGAGACAAAACACTCGCTTCTTTGATTAATAGTTTGAGGTTGTTTCTTTCACTTTCTCCTGAAGGTATCGTCACGAGGGGTGCCGTGATGGTCCGTGGTGGGTGTCTGGCGAAGAAGGCGACATAGGGAGTGACACCAGTGCTGCCATGAACAGCCATGTTCATATGGGTCTGGCACTCTCCTAATAGTGTTGGCCACCTCAAGGGGTAACCTTTACAAAGCTGCGATAGAATGGTCTTGAGAGTCCGGTGCATGCGCTCAATCAAGCCGTTTGACTGAGGGTGATAAGGTGTGGTGAACAGCAGCTCCACCCCGTGTTGATCCGCCCACTAACGTCTCAGCCTGGTGTTACAAATTCGTCATCAAAAGAAAAAAAAATATAACACTTCCGACTACAAACAACTCTGAACTACCCAATACGGCTAAACGACACTCCAGTGATCCCACCGCTGCCACCAGTGTAATACTTGTAAATATTACCACCAAAACAACCACACAAGGTGCTTGTAATAGTGTAATACCTACCAGCATTAACACAAAAACAAAGGAAAAAAAAATAGGGTTCGGTATCACTTTCCTTGCGTCGTTTAGGGGGGTAGGGTGTTCAGGATAATAATATTTGTAGTGGAAGTATCAAAACAATAGTATTTATTGAGTGCTGAAGTAGGTAGTACTTTTTGGACACTTACATACCACTTATATATCACTTGGTCATTTGAGATTAATTAAGGGCTAACTGGTATAACAATATACCCACTGCTTAGTTAACTAAACGGCCCAAGTTACCCCTGATCCCTTACCTAACGTCTTAGAGTGAATATTCCTTCGAGTCTAAGAACGAAGACAAGGTGACATACAGGATAACTTGTGCAAAACAAAAACACAGAAAGAAACACACGATATGGAAAAAAAAATAGGGTTCGGTATCACTTTCCTTGCGTCGTTTAGGGGGGTAGGGTGTTCAGGATAATAATATTTGTAGTGGAAGTATCAAAACAATAGTATTTATTGAGTGCTGAAGTAGGTAGTACTTTTTGGACACTTACATACCACTTATATATCACTTGGTCATTTGAGATTAATTAAGGGCTAACTGGTATAACAATATACCCACTGCTTAGTTAACTAAACGGCCCAAGTTACCCCTGATCCCTTACCTAACGTCTTAGAGTGAATATTCCTTCGAGTCTAAGAACGAAGACAAGGTGACATACAGGATAACTTGTGCAAAACAAAAACACAGAAAGAAACACACGATATGGACACTTCAGATGGGTGAACACTTTAGATGGGTGGACACTTCAGATGGGTGGACACTTGACCACTTCAAATCGACTTCCTTATCTTACGTCTCGGATGGAATATTCCTTCGAATCCGAGAAACGAAAATAACGATAGGAACGCGAGGTACTATTCACTGGACCCTTTACAACATAACCACATGGCACCACTTCACTCGTTCTGACATCACATGTTATTCATCCTACCTAATTTCCCTAACAAGCTAGACTCCCTTGATACTTTGACTTGGCATTGACCTAGATTCACTTGCCATATGACGAATTTGTAACACCAGGCTGAGATGTCGGAGAGTAGCAGACGAGTGGGAAGAGCTTTCGCTTCAACCCTCGAATAAAACTCTCCTGGATTGCCAGACGCCTCTAGGAACATAGGTTCTGAATAATTATAGCTATAATCTAACTTTGCCTGATACATTATTCATTTCCTTAATTCTTATTTTTAATAAGAATTATTATAATATTATTTTTCGGTTTCAACTATCCTTCCTTTATGAAACAAGTTTAATAGAAGGTCCCCCCCCACCCCATTATTGGAACTTTTCATATTTACCCCTACGTGAGAATAATATCTTTCCTCAAAATATTCCACCGTAAGTGAAGAAAAATGATCTGGATTATGGAACGCAGGTTAGTGAATATACGTAGGATTTTCCTGATAGATATTTGATTCATTTGTTCTCTCCACAGGTGAATTTTATAAGACCTTGATTTGAGGCGATGATTAAACTCCCCTACTTAATAAAAAAATAATTAAACAACCCTTTACTCTTTCCCCTTATTGCCTACTTAACCCCTTATCCCATGATGGTTAGGGAATAACAAAATATTGCAAGTACTACTCCTTCGACCCTCACCCGAATGATATTTGAGAAATAATACAGTTTTATCACACCAAAACCAAAAAAAACGGAGTGTTACATGTGTGTGTGTGTATCGATATGCTTAGGTTACAATAATATTACATAGAGAATTGTGCAGAATTCTCTAAGATGTTTATACATTTTATATTTTAGAAAAAAAAACATTGCCTTGTTTACAATCATTCCTAATTATTAATCACATAAGAAAGTAAGAAATAAAATTTGAAATATTAACTGCCTTTGTCTTCAAAGTTCTTCAATCAAAAAGCATGCAGAAATTATCTTGAGGAAAAAACACAAGAGTCTAGTACTGGATGCCTGCTTGTTCTTGATGGACTAACTCTTTACTTGATCCACTGAAGATCAGCAAATAAGTTAATCAATGACAGAACCTTAGGGTTGATTTGATTTGATAAATTTATTGCGCTAGTGCGCCAGACAAAAGGTTTACATTGTAGCAGGACATAATTATAGGATCTACAATACATTAAAGACCACACACACACACACACACACACACACACACACACACACACACACACAAAAAAAAGACAAACACAGGACCATACAAAAAAGGCATATGCCACGCAGGGCTCGTTAGGCTATCTAAACCCACCAAAACGAGGGTGGCGTAACAATAGTTCCTCCAAAACATCGTGTTGTAGTAGATGTTTACAAACTACATCCAGTGGTTGGCCTTGGGGCAGCAGGTGACTGACAGTGGGGCAGATCAGGCAGTAGTGTCGTAGAGTGTTGGCTCGAGGCGCGGCGCACAGCCGACACTCCGTGAAGGAAGGCTCGCCTTCCACCCCGGCAATCTCCCACGGTGGCCGGTAGCCCAGCCGCAGACGGGCAGAAACAACGTTGTGCCTCCGAACCATGAGGCCCTGCCGACGGTACGAGTACTTGTGGAGGCAAACAGACTCGTAGTGGAGGATGGTAATGCTGTAGGGCCTCTCTGCATCCCTGCGGCGCCGTACAGGGAGAAGAGCAGCGGAGCGGACTCTGGAGAGGTAGCATGTCAGGGAGAGGTGGCGTCCAGCACCACGAGGAGGTAGATGGCAAGCTTCCTTCGCGAGTCTGTCAACTGTATCATTGTAATTTAAACCCACATGAGAAGGAACCCAAACAAATTTAATAATTAAGTTACGGCGACACATTAAAGACAAAAAAGATAGAATTTGATGAACAACTGTAGGGTGTGTGGGTTGAACACTGGAAAGGGACTGGAGGGCAGGCTTAGAGTCACAAACGATGACAGCATTTACTCCCCGTTGACAAAGAAGACTAACAGCATCAAGAATGGCATACAGTTCACATAATGTGGAGCTGGAGTGGTCACGGAGACGACGGCCAACCCAACCCCCTGGAGGCGGCTCCAGGTCAGGCGAGAAAACCGCGCCACCAGCCGCGCCATCCGCTTGCAGTGACCCGTCAGTGTAGAGGCGGTGTGGAGCTGCTATGGGGAACATCACTCTTGCTAAGTGTTCCAGAGCCAACTGTAGCTGTAGGGAAGGCAGGTCCGACTTGGAAGTGGGAGTGTAACTCACCTCAGGTATAGGCAGCATCCAGGGTGGAGGGCCTGGTGGTATGTCGGCTTCATGAATATCCAGATTAAGGCTTTGGAGCATAGAGGAAACAGACTTGATAAGAGCACGTCCCGATGGCAGTAAGGGAGGGACGGGACAGTTCGGTCTAAGGCAATTCCTGATTAGCTGTGAGTAGTGAGGTGAAAGATGTGGGAAATGGAGGCACTTAACAGTAAGACAAGTGACATTTGAATTAATTCTTTCAACCAAAGGTGGTAGACACAACTCACGCTGCATGTTTACTATCCTGGTAGACATAGGACAGCCAAGAATTATTCTCATTGCTCTATTTTGAAATTTTTCTAAGGGTTCAAGAGCATTCCTAGGAAGTTGAATCAAGGCAGGAGAAAGGTAATCCACAACAGAGCGAATAAAAGCAATATAGATGGTCCTGGCCACAGGAATGGAGATGCCTGAACAATTGTTAGTGAGCCACTGAAGTGGAGTGAGTCGGTGTTGGAGGCGATCCAACAAGTCACGGACGAAGGGATGAGCTTGACGCCCGGTGGGTAGAGCTGCTGAAATTTTGACAGGTGCGCCCAGGTAACGGTATTGAGAGCACAAGGGAATGACAGTCCCTCCAATGGTGAAGTCCGGCAAGCCTTGAGGAGGGCGGCAAGAGAATATTCTGCTCTTATCTGGGGAAACAATAATACCACAGTGAGAGGAAGCCACAGAGAAGGTGGTAAGAAACTGCTGGGTATCCCTTGGTGAAGTAGAATGAACACAAATATCATCAGCATAGCAAGTAATAGTAATTCCAGGAATGTCAGGTAAAGAAGTAATCAATTTATGCATCAAAATGTTAAACAAAAATGGGCTGAGAACGCCTCCTTGAGGCGTACCGAGATGAAAACTGCGTGAATGACTGTACACACCACTGAAAAACACACGGGAGGTCCTGTTACTAAGATAGCCCTGAATCCACCGTAAGAGATTACCTTTTACCCCAAAGTCAACGAGTTGATCCAAAATGATGTCCCTATTAGCAACGTCGAAGGCACTTTGAAGGTCGATGAAGGCCACAACACTGTCCCGGGAGAGGCGGGAGTACAAATCGACGAGGCAATGGTGTGTGCTGCGCTGGGGAAGGAATCCAAATATACGGGGAGAAAGGCGGTCTTGCAGACGGTACATAAGACGGTTTAATAAAATTCTTTCCATCACCTTACAAAAACAGGAAGTAAGGGAAATAGGCCTGAACTTGGCCGTGCCGGGCTTGGGGATGGGTATAATGGTGCTGTAGGTCCAGGCTCGTGGTACACAACCGTTTTGGAGGCAAAGGTTGTACAGGCAAAGCAGGGGGTTCCCGGGAACGCGTTGTAGCAGGCGTAACACTGCGTAGGTAATACCGTCATCGCCAGGGGACGTAGCTTTACCTCGAGAAAGAGCACGGCGCAGTTCCTCCTCAGTTATCTGCACTGTTTCATCGTCATCATCTTGTAACAGAGCTGATACCAGATGAAGTCGCCGAACAGGAGCACGGGAAAAAAGTGCATCTTGTATGTGGATGGGAAGACTAGCCGGGGTAGATTGTTCCGACCAAGCATTAACAAGTTGTTGGGCGTAGGCGTCGGGAGTGTGATGTCGGGCAGTGGCGGGCGTTTTCCTAACAACCCTACGGATGAGATGCCACATGGTAGTTACACTTGTCTGCTGGTTAATGCTGTCTGTGAAGCGCTGCCAAGACGTAGTGAGTGCACACTCCTGCAATGCGACTAAAGCATCCCTGGATGTCTGGTAACGATGAAGCAGAGCAGGAGTCGGGTTGGCTTGAAACAATGAACCATCACGTTCAGCCTCCTCCCTAGCCTCTTGAATACGTGCGTCAAGTGTCCAGGGGTGGGCAGCACGGCGATGTTGTAGGTGTGGCCGGGAGACATATAGCCTGTGAAAATCATGAGTGGCAGAGACAAGATCGCAGTATAGCTGGTCAGGTGATGAAAGGTCAAAAGTAGGTAACACCCGAACCATGTAAGAGATGTAGTTAGGGCAATACTTAGGAGGCACAACAATACGTGAACGAGTAACAGGAATGGTAGGGTTAGCAGGCAGAGAATAATGAAAACGAAGTGCGACGTGATCCGAGAATAAAGCTGGCACAGAGGAGCAAAGCACCCGAGACGCCATCAAGCCAGATGTCAGGACGTGATCCAAAGTACCTCCGCGGGAGTGAGTGGCGCCTCCAGTGTCCCAGCGCGTTAGACAATGCCTGTGGAGATAGGAAAGAAGACGAACACCATTACGATTATGAGAGCCAGAAAGATCACACAAATCAGGATGCCGAGCATTAAAGTCTCCCATATACACCATGCCACGCACTGTAGGAGGAGGGAGAGCCTCAGGATTGAGTTTAGCAGGAGCAGAATAAACATTGCATAGCTGTAGTACACCATCCACTAGTGAGATCTCAAAGAGCTGAAAGGTTGTGTCAGGATCAGAGGAGGTGCGGAGAAGGCGATGTGGCAATGAGCTATGTATATAAGTCAAAAGACCATTCCTTACCAGATGGACGTATGGAACATAACCTGCGAGGGAAGGAGCTTGCCCAGCGGGGAGTGGCCGGCCTGGAAATGCTTCCTGAAGAAAAATAACACTTGGGTGATGACAAAAAACATAAGCCTTGAGTTGAGCAAGCTTGGCGTGACTGGTGATACCACAGACGTTCCAGGAGATGACATCTAACTGGTGATTAAGAGTGAACCTTATGTTTTGAAGTAAGAGACCGGGAAGTGGAGGCAGACGAATGACCCGTAGAAGGAGACGGATCTGAAGAAGGCAATGACTGACAGAGTTTTTCAAGACTTGAAGCAATAGTATCCATCCTTTCGGTGAGGATGGTAACAGCAGAGACGACTGCCTTCTGAGCCTCAACCATGGTGGCGAGTTTGGTGTCAGAGGCGGCATGAGAAGCAACCAGCCCATCAATTCTGGCTTCAAGGTTGGTAAAGCGGTTCTCGAGAGCCTTACATCGTGCCATGAGGGAATCGACAGACTTACGGAGATCCATATCTGGAGGCGTGGCAGGAGTGATGAGAGGAGCAGACTGGGTGGCGAGTGGTGGCGGCGGTGGAGGTGGCGCGGTAGCAGAGGCAGGAGTCGGGGACTGGCGTCGAGCGCAACCATGCCAAACGTTAACCCCCGACTGTAAACAGCGTGGACACTTCCATCGAGACGTGTCCCCAGGAGGTGGGGGCTCGGAGGTGGAAGAAGTGGCTGCTGGAGGCAGTAGCTCACTCTTGAAGGGGCACGTCCTGGAGTCATGGCCGGCCGCACACCAGGCACACTTCGGCGGGGCAGAACAGTACGTGGAGATGTGGCCAACGCCCCAGCACCTGTAGCACCAAGGCTGGTCATTGTGTAGCTTCCGTACTTCACATGGTGGAAGGCAGGGGAGGAAGTCAAAGGAAATAACAGATGGAGGTGGGTCGGGAAGACACCAGACAACAACAATGCGGTTAATGGGGGAACCATCCTGGATGAAACGACGGGCAGAGTACACACCAGAGTGTGTCTGAGCAAGACTGGGGTCAACATCAACAGGAAAACGGGTGAGGATGTAGCTGGGGTACTTACGAGGCCTCTCGGGTGAATCTTGGAGAATGAGTGACAGAGACAGAAATTCACCAGACTTAACTCTGTCGATGATGTCCATACGTTGTCTGGATATATACACAAACCGAGAAGTGACAGAAGCCATCTTGACTTCGGCCAGGTCACGCTGCAGTTGGAAGGTCTTGGTAACTGCATGCAACCACCGCAGCTTCGTGTCCGTAGACGGGTTCCCACTGAAGGAGAGCTTGATGTAATCTTCTCTCGGAGCAAAGGCAGGGAGGTGGAACAAGGGCCGGGAGGGGGCAGGGTTAGAAGCACTAGGGCGAGGCAGAGAAGGCTGAGCGACAACCACGTCGCATAGAGCCGAAGCACACTTGGCAGTTTTGGCAACTGGAGGCAAACAATCCACATAAAGGGACTCAGCAGAGTCCTCCACGGGCCGCTTGTTAGAAGTGGATGAGGTGGACGACCGTAACTCATACTGAGGAGAAGGCGAACACTGACGGGGGTTGGAAACGGACAGATCAGGCCAGTGGTCTACCACAGGAGATCGGTCGTCGTCAGACAAGGCCAAATCGGCCTCCAAGCAAGAAGCAGTATCCAATCCTGAGCACTCCATCAAGCCAGGCAAGGCCTCGACGGGAAGGCAAACAAGTCCGTCAGAGCGCACTCGCAGCAACCCGTGACCACCTTAACAACTGTTAGCCGGTGAGACAGTCCAAGACTGCCAACACAGGTAGAGCAGAGAGAAGACAGGAACGTCCTCACCCAACCAAGGTTGAAGCGGGACTGTGTCCAGGTGCAAGAGAATGTCCTGGCTCGGTGTAGTGCCTGCCTGGGCTGCCTCAGTACTCACTGTTACTATACTTGTAACAAAATGATGTCACATGTTTGAGTTACTTTCATTAAGGGAGTGATAGGCAGGAGGCGAGAGGAACACAAGAAATGCATTATAAAAGGATACATCTAGATATTGCATGAGCTTGTTGGGATGTAAACATTGATGAATATTAATGTTATTTATATCACCTTATTGAACAACATAAATGTCCAATTGGTCAGAATGTAAATGTTAACTCCCTCTGTGTTCCAATATTGTAACAATCACCTACAGCCTTTGTTACAACCATGTATCTGACGGGCCAACTACCATCATCTCGCTAGTTGCCTCGCCAATGTCCACTGTCTTCACCACCTCTTTTGCGGCCAAACCGCTCGTCTACTCCCTCGCTACCTACCATACGGCGTTCGGGGAGCCAATGGGACGACGCCAGCACCACCACCACTTCAGCTACTATTCCTGGAGCTTCGGATGGCCGACTCCAGCTCAAGGATCGTGTTGGAGGCGAGATGACCTCCTACTCCCGTGCACACTAGCCTGGCAGAGTCACCTCACCTCTCCTAGCGACTGCCTGCCTCGTTAGACCTACAATCTCCGCTGTACCATTGGGACTGTTACCAGCTCGCTAAGTAGCCTTTTTGTTTCATAATTTCTTTTCCCTTGCGACGTAGTTGATTATCTTTATGTGTTGGTTAGGTTAGATTTTGTAGATAGATAGGATTTACTTATTTTGGGGGACTTTTGGGAATATAAAGCCAAAAAAGATTTATTTATGTTATTAATGAACCTATAAGACGTAACACCTTACTTACCCTAATGTTGGCCTCCACAATGGCTGGACCAGCACAACCTTATCCTATAATGATGTTGGCCTGAGCATGGTGGTGTTGGTGACATCAAACACCTGTAGGAAGGAGACAACTGTCCATTAGAATCATCAATCACAGAAGTGTGTATGTGTTCACTTGCCGGTCACTGCCACTCACAGCAAACATGTGATGGAATGCACAGCGTCATCACTGCATACAAACTACATATTGTAAGCATACTAACACCAAACACAAAATTCACAAACACTACAATCATATAAAATTAAAGTTACCTAACATCCTAGCCTCAAACAATACCAGCTGCCTTTACCCACTCCCCGCCACCTCTCCCGCCTCGGTTCACAGCCACTCCCACACGTCTTCCAGGGCATCAAGGGCACATCTCTGCCTCAATGCCCTCGCCTCCTCGTTGTGACCCCGGCAAAGGTTGTGGTTTTTGTACATCAGGGTAACACGGCGCCAGTATTCCCCCAGATTGATAACTGACCAAGAGAGGAACACAATAAGAACAACACTATACACGTTTTGTTTCTCACACCATATAAACCTTATTATTAAGGACTGTTGCTTTCCCTTTCATGTTATTTTCTTTTATATGATTTTCCTTTTCCTTAATTTCTTAATGGCTTGTTTCTACAATATAATTCAATATTCATTCCTCTATTATATTCCACAGACCTGGTTTTATCTGCCTTACCTTATCCCATTGCGATCTTCCTGTTCTATTGATTTATATTTGGGAGTGAACTACAACAAAGTTTTCCATTCTTTCACATAATTAAAAACAAAGAAATTCCAGCTATGTCTTTAAAAATGTTATCCCAGTCTTTCTTGACCTCTGCTTATACTATTAACACAACCAGTCTCTTGTAGTTTATGTAACACTTAGCTCTGCCTATGTGCACTCTTGTGCTTCCCTTTAACAACATGATTTCAATATTTGACACATATTTCAAAACACAAATATCATGTTAATAAATAATTTTCAAGTCCAACATTCTATGCATGGTATCATGTTGACTCCTTATTCGGTAACATTTGTTTGGCATGAGTCAAGGTGAAGGTTTAGGTGATGTACAGTGCCCTGGAATCTGTACAAGCCTCTCCCTAACCATAACACTGATCGCAGGGAAGGTATACCAGGCTCTTCCTAACCAAAATACCGAATCAGGCGACATATGTCACCTTCTTTTTCATGGGATCTGTCATTGGCTGACCTCCAGTGACCCGTCCTTCATCTTAATCCTCAAATAACCCTCCTCTCTCTCTCTCGCTCTCGCTCTCGCTCTCGCTCTCTCTCTCTCTCTCTCTCTCTCTCTCTCTCTCTCGCTCTCGCTCTCGCTCTCTCTCTCTCTCTCTCTCTCTCTCTCTCTCTCTCTCTCTCTCTCTCTCTCTCTCTCTCTCTCTCTCTCTCTCTCTCTCTCTCTCTCTCTCTCTCTCTCTCTCTCTCTGATACACACACACACACACACACACACACACACACATACATACATACATACACACACACACACACACACACACACACACACACACACACACACACACACACACACACACACACACACACACACACACACACACACACACACACACACACACACACACACACACACACACACACACACACTTATTTGTATATTAAAATTATGTCTTATAAATTTATTTATATTCACCTTTTAAATACAAATAAATGTTAAAATTATTGAGAGAGAGAGAGAGAGAGAGAGAGAGAGAGAGAGAGAGAGAGAGAGAGAGAGAGAGAGAGAGAGAGCGAGCGAGAGAGAGAGAGAGAGAGAGAGAGAGAGAGAGAGAGAGAGAGAGAGAGAGAGAATACATGAGAATACATGAGAAGAACAGACACCAGAAGACCTACTGGTCTATAACTAGGGTATCTGCTGTACTACATACTACTACAAGGGCACTAAGAGTTTGAGAACAGGATAGAACAGAACAAGGCTCTCTCCCACCCTCCTCTCCCTCCGGCAACATGCCGGCAGGAAAAACAGATAGAAGGGAACACCATGACCTTGTGGAAAACATGGCCATGGACATTTTATAGTAAAGAATGAAAATAGAGGAGTATACTATACTATACTAGACTATACTAGACTACTATACTATACTATACTATACTATACTAGACTACACTACCACTAGTGATGGTACATCCTGGATGGAGAATATTATTTATATTGAATGAAATTACTGCCATTACACTTCTAATCTGAGATATAAGGACACAAGGATATAAGTTTCATAGAGACTCGCATTGTTTACTCTAAATTTTATGCTCATATGAAATGGGAACCAGTGAAGTAGACACAGACCAGAAGGACTTATACTGCAACTGTTGTCCAGGTAGAGATTTGATTCTCGTTTACATCGGATCACGGGTGGATGCACCAGTACCCCGATAACCAACAGCTGCAGCCACCCACCAGTCTGAGTTACTTTACACCATGAATCCCTTAACAACCTTTTTTTAAAGTAAACCGGTTTCTCGGAAATGTTTGTCTAATCTGGATTTGAAAATGTCTATAGTTTTAGAACTAACTACTGATGCTGGGAGTCTATTCCAATGGTCAACAACTCTAACATTGAAGTATGACTTACGAGCAATTGTGTTAAATTTTTGTACTTTTAATTTCATACCGTTACCTCTCGTTACTGACGCGTTATTCATTTCAAAAAGTACTTCTGGATTGATTTTGTCAAATTTATTTAATATTTTAAAGACTTCAATCATATCTCCCCTAATTCTTCGCTTATGGAGAGTGAACATGTCTAACTGTTTTAATCGTTCCTCATATGACAAATTACGCAATGTAGGAATAAGTTTTGTTGCTCGTCTCTGTACTCTTTCTAGCAAGTTTTGGTCTTTAATGTAGTTTGGTGACCAGAATTGTATCGCATATTCAAGGTGTGGCCTTACAAATGCCGTATAGAGTTTTTTTCATTACTTCTGGTGCTTTGTGATCAAAATTTCTTGAAATTAGCCCTAACATCATATTTGCTTTCTTACTGGCAGCTATGCACTGATCACTCACTTTTAGATTACAGTTAATGATTACACCAAGATCCTTTTCTTGTTTGACTTTATCGAGCTCCTGATCACACATTTTGTATTTAAAATTTGGATTTTTATCGCCAATATGCATAACCTTACATTTGTCTGTATTAAAGGACATTAACCATTTCTCACTCCAATCGATTAGTTTGTTTAAATCATCCTGAATTCTATCACAGTCTTCAGTGCATACTACTTTACCGCCAAGTTTTGTATCGTCTGCGAATTTTGCTACTTTTGACAAAAGATTGCCTTCTAAATCATTTACATATATGATGAAGAGCGTGGGTCCCAGGACCGACCCTTGAGGTACACCACTAATTACGTTTTGCCAATCAGACACTTCGCCATTTAGAACAACTCGTTGTTGTCGGTCTGAGAGCCAGTCTTCAATCCACGCGCATAGATGCTCTCCTATTCCATGTGCCCTCAATTTCGATATCAGCCGTTTATGAGGAACTTTATCAAATGCTTTTTGAAAATCCAAGTAAATCACATCATATGGCTCCCGGACATCCCAACTCGCGTAAACATCATTAAAGAAATCTAACAGATTAGTCAGACATGATTTATTACTACGAAATCCGTGCTGGTTTTCCGTTATTAATTCATTTTTCTCGAGGAACTCAACTATTTTATCCCTGATGATCTTTTCAAAAAGTTTAATTAACACTGACGTTAGACTAATGGGTCGATAGTTAGCAGCTTGTTTCTTTTCTCCCTTCTTAAAGATGGGGGTTATGTTTGCTCTTTTCCATGCACGAGGTACTCTAGCTTGTGTTAATGATTTATTGAATAAACTTGTTATAGGAGTTTCTAGCTGCGCACAACATTCTTTAAGTAGCCGTGGTGAAATTTCATCAGGACCAACGGACTTATTTGGATCAATCTTTTGTAAATATTTACGAACCTCATGTGCTTGAATTTCGGTTATGATGAGCTTTTCTTCATCGGGGCCTTGAAATATATTCGACGGGGTAGGGATATCTGCTTTACCTTCCTCAGTAAAGACGCTACTGAACGTTGAATTAAGTATAGAGGCCATATCTTTGTCATCGCTGATTAGTTTATTATCATTATCTACTAGTGGGCCTATATTATATCTTACGGTTTTTTTGTTTCGTATATAACTATAAAACAATTTGGGATTTTTCTTTGCTTCGTGAGATATCCTTACTTCATACTCGCGCTTTTTTTTCCTTATCTCTTTTTCACACGTTCTTTTAAGATCAACGTAACTGTTGAAATCTGAGGTTAGCTGTGATAATTTGAATTTTTTGTAAGCCTTTCTCTTTTCTGCTATAATTTTTTGTAAGCTGTCAGTCATCCATACTGGTTGACATATATTAAGTCTTCGTGGCTTATGTGGAATGTTTTCGTTAACTATCGATTTGAGATTCGCTGTGAACGTCATATAAGTTTCGTCTATGCAAACATTATCTAAGCATTGATTCCAGTTTACCGATTCTATTTCCCTTCTTATGTTCGCAAAATTCGCCTTCCTATAGTTAGGTACCAATAACATATTTTCTTTTGTTATAATTTGAAGGTTTAATTCGGTTCTAACGATGTTGTGGTCACTGTTCCCCAGAGGTTCGCCTACTTCACAACTGTGAATAATATCGCTGTCATTCGTGAATATTAGATCTAAGATATTATTTCCTCGAGTAGGTGTCTGAACTATTTGATATAGAAAAGCCTCCTCTGTTAGTTCTAATAATCTGGTTCCTTCTCGATCGGCCGTTAAATTTGACCAGTTTACTGAGGGGTTGTTAAAATCTCCGCAAATTACTGCATTTTTATCTTTAATGACAGATCTAATTTCATCATAAAGAATTCTATCATTTTCTTCGCTTAATTTCGGAGGTCTGTATACTACGCCGAGGATATACTTCTTATTTTTTTCCGTAATTTCAACATAGAGAGTGTCATACGCATCCACATTTATTTTATTGATCTTAACGACCTTCATATAATTTTTTGCATATAATAAAACACCTCCTCCATTTTTATGTGTACGGCATTTCTCGAATACATTATAACCATTTAATGACACTTCCGCAATTTGATGTTTGTCGCGTGTATTTATCCACGATTCCGTTAACACAATAATGTCTGGGTTTTCGGCGGTCGCATGTATTATCAACTGATTTAGTTTCGGAATAATACTCCTTACGTTAGCGTAAAAGATGCTTATTTTCTCAGACGCTTTAGGGCTATACTTAGTGTTTATTCGAGCCCTTTTTGACCATCAAAACTTCTTGGCTGCTTGTCTCTGTACTTCTGCCAACAGACAAGGGCCTAAACTCTACCTGGCCATCTGTCTGAGTACCTATTGTATTGACCTCGTTTGGCTCGCCTATAACTACCTCACGACTAGTTTGGACAGGCTGAATCCCTCTTTTTGGTAATTTCGCCTTATTTCTTTTTAACTCGTATTTCACACCTTCGTTCAAAACTCTACCTAATCTCGCTTTTCCTACTCTATTAAGGTGAAGGCCATCTCCGCTAAACAAGCTCCTATCGTTGCTGAAATGATCCCACACATCAACATACATCACATCTTCCTTACTACATAATTTCTCCAGACGTGTGTTTATCCCTAACATTCTACTAAGGACGAGTGGACCAACATCATATCTGGGAATCAATCCGCAGACCACTGACCGCCTACGGCTATCCTTAATCTTTCTTATCATTGCCTTATATTTCTCGTACAACTCCTCGGACCTGTCCTTAATAACGTTGTTTGTGCCAACTTGATACACAAAAACAGTTTCTTCGGAAGAATTAACGACTAATTCATCAATTTTATCCGTTATATTTTCAACTCTTTTTCCCGGAGAGCAGAAATTTTTCCTCCTTGGTCCTTTCACACAAAACTCCTCGTCTTGATGTCTTACTAGACTATCACCTACCAATATGACGCCAGGCTCATCACGAACCTCATCTTCCAATACCTGGAACCTGTTTCGCATGACAACACTGCTATAACTGGCACCTCTCTCAACCTTGCTCCCTCTTTTGACACGTTGGAAGTCATTTTTCTCTAATTTCGTAATCCTATCTTCCATTTCATTAATATGAACAACTGATTCATTGATCACTAATTCCCTATCTTTCTCTCCTACATCCTTTTCTAAAACAACGCTTATATCTGCAGCTTCAAACTTTGCTATCCTAGTATCCATAATTTCTAATTTACCGCTTATTTTGCTTAATACTTCACAAAATAAGCAGCAAACATATTCATCAATTTCCTGGATAAGGAAATCCTTAATGAATGATCTTTTACATGTTAAACACTCATAACGAGTAGCTGGCGCCATATTTAATCCTTTAAACTGCCTCGTAAAATTTTATAACAAGCCTAGCCACACGACTAATTTTGAGAACTGGTTCTGATCTAATAAATAACTATGTTCAACAATATCACGTATAGCAATATCACTGTTGAACAATATATCTTGTAATAATGTAACTATTGAATACTAATACACTATTGGTTCTTCAACAACTGAACCATATACTAACAATAACTAATTATATCTAATCTATATAGTCAATTATAGTCTAATCAACAAACTAATGTTCAACAGATATATAACTCAATTATAAATTCCTTAGTTAACTGTTTGTTCACAATACACTAACTGTATGGTAAATAAACTTAGCTCGGCGTTTTGTGGACACAGCTGTTGGGACACGTCTGTCTTCTATGACAAGCGAGAGAGAGAGAGAGAGAGAGAGAGAGAGAGAGAGAGAGAGAGAGAGAGAGAGAGAGAGAGAGAGAGAGAGAGAGCGAGAGCGAGAGCGAGAGCGAGAGCGAGAGCGAGAGCGAGAGCGAGAGCGAGAGAGAGAGAGAGAGAGAGAGAGAGAGAGAGAGTGAGTGAGTGAGTGAGTGAGTGAGTGAGTGAGTGAGTGAGTGAGTGAGTGATTGATTGATTGATTGATTGATTGATTGATTGATTGATTGATTAGTGACAATAGATCATGGTGCCGCAACATCGAGGTCATTTGGCACCGTACTAAAAAAACTAAAAATTAAAAAGCTACATAAATACTACTTAAAAAGAAAAATAAATCTACAGGAGGTGGAGAAAGTCACTTTCCTGTAGGAATTTTAACACTTCATGTCCCGGGGAGAGTGCCTCCTCCCCCAGCACCAGAGAGAGAGAGAAACTCCCATCTCTGCCCCGACACTGGGCGAGGTACTGCTCTCGCAATTCCCTCAGACTGGGGCACTCGACCAGCAAGTGCCGTACAGTCAGGGGAACTAAGCAATCATCACAATAGGGCTCAACTCTCCGGGACATGAGGAAACCGTGGGTGAGGCGGGTATGGCCCGTCCGTAGACGGGCCAATGCTGTCTCACGGCAGCGGCCTCGGACGTGCGCATAAGACCAGGGGCTCACAGCCCTTGCGGTAATTGCACCCATCTTGGAGGTAGCTCTATTGGCATTCCATCTCTCTTGCCAAACTACAACAATAGCAGCTCGAATTGTGGGAAACAGGTCTCTGTGAGGGACGGGGCAGGTAGTGACTTGACGTGAGGCGCCAGTCTTAGCTAGCTCATCTGCCTTCTCGTTCCCTTTAACAGAGACATGGGCTGGTACCCAACAAAAAGTAATTCTGTGCCCACGACGGGCTGCTAGTACGAGCCAGTTGAAAATTTCTGAGACTATTGGATGTGCGTTATTAAAATCCTCAAGGGCTGACAAAGCTGCTCTGGAGTCGGAAAAAATAACAAAACCTCCAACATTCAAGGTAAAAAGAGATTTTATCGCTACTAAAATGGCCCACAGCTCTGCGGTAAAAATTGATGTACAGGGGGGTAGACTGCCGCACCGGGTAAAATCAGGGAAGACAGCTCCAAATCCGACGCCTGCATCGGATTTGGAGCCGTCAGTAAAAATGGGCGTGCAACCCTCATGTACGGAGGCATGATCGATGAACAAAGTCCTCGCAGCATGCTCCGACATAGCACTCTTGTTAGCCGGCATGTAACGGCAATACGATACTGCCAGCCGCTTCCACGGCGGGACAGGCAATAATCGTGGGACAGCTATGGCAGGGCGAGGAAGGGACAACTCTTCAATCACGCCACGAGCCCGAAAGCCAAAAGGCTTTGGGAAGTGCGGGTGTTGGGTGAAAGTGGCGTCCCGTGAAGTGTCCGTCACAGCACTGTAAGTGGGATCACCATAGAGACTTTGGCATCTGAACCACAAACGTGCCATCTGAGTCTGACGGTGAAGGTCGAGGGGTAACACTCCTGCATCTACGAGTAGACTGGGGATTGGGCAAGACCGAAAGGCGCCCGTCGCCAGTCTGATTCCACCGTGATGTACAGAGTCGAGAGTACGAAGGCGAGGGGATGTGGCTGAAGCGTAGACTTGGGAACCGTAATCTAACTTGGACAGAACGAAACAGTGATATAAACGGAGGAGAATGGTGCGGTCAGCTCCCCAAGACACATGGGAAAGAAAACGGAGCAAGGACATCCGTCGCTGGCAAGCCGCTTTCAGGTCCCGCAGGTGTGGCAACCATGTAAGGCGTCTGTCAAATATTAAGCCCAAGAATCGAGTCGTTTCAACTACTGGCAGTCTCCTGCCATAGAGGTATAGGTCTGGATCCCTAAAATCACCTCTGCTTCGAGAGAAAAGCATAGCAACCGTCTTTGTGGGGGAAAAGTTAAAACCATGACTATAGGCCCAACGGGTGACCCGGCCAAGAGCCAACTGGATGTGTCGCTCGGCCACATCGAGACGAGAGGAAGCGTAGGAGAGGGAAAAGTCATCAGCGTATAGCGTGCATCGAAAGTCCCGGTGGACGCACTCGGTGATGCTATTGATGGCAACGCTGAATAGAGTGACACTGAGGACACTACCTTGTGGGACTCCTTCTTCTTGCTCAAAAGAGCTAGAAAGAGCAGTGCCCACCGTCACCCTAAAAGTACGGTCCTGTAAAAAAGACCGGAGGAACAGAGGGAGGTGACCCCTGAGTCCAACCGTATGGAGAGCTCGTAGAATGCCATACCTCCAGGTGGTGTCGTATGCCTTTTCAAGGTCGAAAAAGACGCTCACAACCCGCTGCCTGCAAGCAAAAGCTTGGCAGATAGTTTTTTCTAATCGCAGAAGAGCGTCTAAAGTAGAGCGAGATCGACGAAAACCACACTGTACTGCCGAAAGATGGCCACCCTTCTCAAGGAACCAGACTAGACGAGTGTTAATCATCTTCTCCAAAACTTTAATCATGCAAACGGTAAGGGCAATGGGTCGATAGCTAAGGGGGAGTGAGGCGTCCTTTCCAGGCTTGGGGATTGGTATGACTATAGCAGACTTCCAGTAGGGTGGTACGTATCCGTCACTCCACATCCTATTAAATAATCCTAGGAGGAAGGACAGTGATCCAGGATTTAGGTGACGGATCATTGAATATGTAATGTTATCTGCCCCTGGGGAAGAGTCCTTACAGGAAGATAAAGCTGAACGCAGTTCCGGTGGAGAGTAAGGGACATTGTAGTTTTCACCCCCACGAGATGAAAAGTCTAGTTGGCGAGCCTTGTCTGCCTCAAACTGGCGACGCACTGCTGGAGATCTCGAGGCCCGGCTGGACACCAAAGAAAAGGTCTCAGCGAGTGTGTTGGCTACCGCCTGGCCGTTAGATACCTTATCCCCGTTGACATGGAGGACCGGAGGCGGACCTGGAGAGAACTTTCCCGCTATCTTCCGCACGCGCTTGAATACCTGCGACATAGGTGTCTGCACGTTCAATGTGGAGACAAAAGATTCAAGGGACTTACGGCGAGCATCCTTGAGGACTCGGCGAGCCTTAGCTCTAGCCAGTCTGTATTGTCCCCGGAAAAATTCGGTTTTGTGTCGACGGTACCTACCAAAAGCTCGACGACGCTCTGTCACTGCCTGTCTACACTCATCAGACCACCAGGGGACCGGTCGGCGCTTGGTAAACCCTGTGGTCTGAGGGATGGAAAGCTCACCAGCTCGCTGGAGTATAGATGTAAAGTACTCGACAGCGCTGTCTATGTCTAAAAACTCATCAACCTCGCAGTCAACTATGGCAAGTTGTTTAAAAAGTCCCCAGTCAGCGCGGTCTAGCCGCCAGCGGGGAACACGGGGTAAGGGGAGGACGTCGGGAGAAGACAGGAGTATAGGGTAGTGGTCACTCCCACAAAGATCTCCTGTGACGCTCCATGTGAAGTCAAGTAGGGTGTCGGGAGAACACAATGATAAATCTAGAGCCGAGGTGGTGTCTGTCTGGATGTGGTAGTGTGTATGGTCACCGGTGTTAAAAATACCTAGATCTAAGGCTTCAACCACAGTGGCAATCATTGCTCCCCTGGGGTTGATAAGTGTATCTCCCCACAGGGTGTGCCGACCATTAAAATCTCCTAAAAGAATAAACGGGGAAGGCAATTGCTGGACTAGGGAAACGAAGTCCTCTCTGTCTACTAGAGAATTGGGAGGGAGGTATAAAGAGCAGACAGTGTAAGTTCTCCTGAGGTGGAGCTGGACAGCCACCAGCTGCAGGGGGGAGACAATATTAAAAGAGGTAAAAGCAATGCCGCGTGAGTTATCTAAAAAAATTGCTGTTCCACCATGATGGCCTTGCGCGCGATCATGAGGAGAGTAAAAGCCAGAGTAACCCCTGGGTGTAGGATGGGAGGACGAACCAATCATAGTCTCCTGCAGACAGACACAGACCGGCTGGTGTCTTCGCAGGAGTAGACTGAGCTCCTCCCAATTTCCTCTCAACCCACGAAGGTTCCACTGTAAAATATTAAAAATATTAAAAATAACGGTGCATGGGGAGGCCCCTAGAGGAGACCCTCCCAACACCAGTATCCTTCTTGCTCTTACCCTGCCTAATGGCAGTGGCTAGAGCAGTGGAGGCAGTGGACAATCGCCTTGCAGTCTTTCCTAGCCCAGTGGCCAGTGAGGTGGCCACAGCAGCAGGAGCAGTGATGACGGCGTGAGCCGACAACGGGGTAGGAGTGACGGCCGGAGCCGACACCAAGGCGGGAGTAACGGCCGTAGCCGACACAGGGGCGGGAGTAACGGCCAGAGCCGTCACCGGGGCAGGAGTGTTTGTCAAAGTCAAAACGGTCGGAGTCGAAACCAGGGGGGGAGTGACGACCGGGGCCGACAGCGGGGTGGGAGTGACGGCCGGAGCCGACACCGGGGTGGGAGTGACGGCCGGAGCCGACACCGGGGTGGGAGTGACGGCCGGAGCCGACACCGGGGTAGAAGTGACGGCCGCAGCCGACACCGGGGTAGAAGTGACGGCCGGAGCCGACACCGGGGTAGAAGTGACGGCCGGAGCCGACACCGGGGTGGGAGTGACGGCCGGAGCCGACACCGGGGAGGTAGTGACGGCCGAAGCCGACACTGGGGTAAAAGTGACGGCCGGAGCCGACACTGGTGGGGGCCTTCGAGGCCCACCAGAGGGTGTAGAGGATCGTGCCTCCTTAGGAAGGGGCACCTCCTCGATGGAGTCTTCACTTCTGCTACGCTTATGGTGTGATGGCGTAGCAGTAGGGGTCTGAGTGAGTTCCTCTGACACCTCCATGGATGTAGAGGGCAGAGCAGCAGGAGCAACAGCATTTTTGTTGGAATCATTTTGTGGCTTAGCCACTTGGTGCACTGTAGCAGTCGTTTTGCGTAATTGACGTCTATTATTATGAGAGGAAAGCATAGTTGCATAAGTCACTCCTGGATGTATATGCGTAGTAAGGACTCTACGCTTTGCCTCGGCAAAATCAATTTTCTCCGTGGTCCTGATGGAGAGTACTTCCCTCTCAAATCTGTAGCGGTCGCAGTCTTTTGAGTAAGCTGGGTGAGGTCCGTGGCAGTTAAAGCAAGAGACAGGACCAGGGCAGGTCGTGCCATCGTGATCCGTTGTACCACAGGACGGGCACACCGCTGGTAGGCCATCTTGTAACCTACGGCAGGAACGACTGACATGTCCGAATGCCTGACAGTGATAGCATCGCCTAGGGGACGGTATGTATGCTTTTACTGGGAGGCGGAGCCACGCCAGTTTGACAACTTCAGGCAGTTTGAGTCGGTCGAAGGTGAGAAACAGGGTAGGGATGGGAACAAGAACTCCATCAACTTTCCTCTGTAGACGATCAACTCCTACAACACCCTGATCACTCAGTTCATGTAGAAGCTTTTCGGTTGAGTAGCGCATGACGTCACGAGAAAAGACGACCCCCTTACACTGGTTGAGGGTAGCGTGTGGAGTACACGCTACCTGCGTTCCAGGGACAGAGGAGATCGCTCTGAGGCGAGCACTCTCTTCCGGGGACGACACCTCCACTAGGAGACTACCATCCCTTTGGGAGGAGACCTTAGGCTCGCGTCCACAAACTTTAATGAGTGCTCTATGTACGTCAAATATGTCCAGATCCATGACAGACACCCCATCAAGAGACTTGATGACAAGGAATTGTTCGTAATATGCCGGTTCGAAAGTACCTGGTAGAGTCTGAATGAGAGGGCCTGAAAAGCCCTTCTGTGCGTTAACGCGTCTTTGTTTTCTTGGCTTATTATTCAAAAATTCTCAGTTCGAATCTGTAGAATTCGAAGCGGAGGGGACAGTGGTCCCAGTTGCACCACCCGTGGCCCGGAAAGGCTGAAGGGTGGCGATAAGGGAAGATCGAGAAGAAGAAGCCGGGGACGAGCGGACGTCAGGGAGCGAGCTTGGTCGCGAAAGTGGTGGTGTAGATGCCATAAAAATATTAAGAAAGCATTCGCTTCCCCACCCCCCCACCCACCACGGAGCCCAACAAGGGAGGGATGTATGTTGAGGCACGACGGCTCTCAACAGCCCTAGGGGTAGTGGGGGAAGTATACGCAGCCACTGCCTGGAGTGAGGTGGCAGCCGCGGGACCGTTGCGGTGCCCACCAGACAGCAGCCGCTTGACCCTAGCCAACGCATGACCAGCCGATTGATCCAGCGGGGCCACACTGGACCACCTGTCTTACCCCAACTCCCCCACCAAAGAAGTGTGTTGTCCACAGCAGGGAACTACCTCCTGCCCTGCGGTGGACTCAACTCCCAGATGAGGGAGCGCGGGGAGTATACAGGACGCAACGCACGGCAAACACGCTGGGAGGCTTAGTCCTTCCCTAGATGTAGACGGGTAAGGACGAGCAACATCACCGGTAGGCCTCCTCTACCAGTGATGAAGGGGGAGTGCTTGGTCCACGAGGCCGACGGACACCAACCCTACAGAGACGGACAGGGCCCCGCAGGAGGGGGCGCCGCCGACCACGCTTCAAGCCCCGCCACCACATCAAGGTGACTCCCCACGGCGGGGGGGGGGAGGGGGGGGGAGAGAGAGAGAGAGAGAGAGAGAGAGAGAGAGAGAGAGAGAGAGAGAGAGAGAGAGAGAGAGAGAGAGAGAGAGAGAGAGAGAGAGAGAGAGAGAGAGAGAGAGAGAGAGAGAGAGAGAGAGAGAGAGAGAGAGAGAGAGAGAGAGAGAGAGAGAGAGAGAGAGAGAGAGAGAGAGAGAGAGAGAGAGAGAGAGAGAGAGAGAGAGAGAGAGAGATGTACCCTCTCTGATTGTGTGCATCAATACCCTATTATACACCTACTACACTCAGCACACTTATATCCATAAAACTACTACATTCACACCTAACACCTTTACCTTTATGTAAGCCAACTACAACATACACACATTGTATTAAAAAAAGTTTTGTTTTAGGTGAACATTTAATACTTAAAAACTTTTTCCACAAACAAGCCACTTTGTTCACTTTGCCTTTTGTAGTCTTATCAAATTTTAAACATGAGTGAAATATTTCTTTAATGATGCGTCAGGGAATTTAGTGCCACTAATGGGAGACGGTGATGGCATTTGTTGTGGTGGAATGGCTGGCTGGCTGGCCCTGTCGTGTGTGTGTGTGTGTGTGTGTGTGTGTGTGTGTGTGTGTGTGTGTGTGTGTGTGTGTGTGTGTGTGTGTATATATTTACCTAGTTGTAGTTTAAGGGAAATGAGCTCACACTCGTGGGATTCCATCTCCATATCTTTCGCTATCAATTTTATCTCTAAAGCCATGTACACACCTCGCTTCCACTGTCTCACTATCCAGTCCATTCCAAGTATCAATGCATCGGTGTGGAAAACTATATTTTTTGGCGTCTTGCAAGCACCTTGTCTTGTTCAATCTCTTACCATGTCCCCTTGTGTGTGTGTGTGTGTGTGTGTGTGTGTGTGTGTATGTGTGTGTGTGTGTGTGTGTGTGTGTGTGTGTGTGTGTGTGTGTGTGTGTGTGTGTGTGTGTGTGTGTGTGTGTGTGTGTTTGTGTGTGTCCCCTTGTATTTCTTATGTCCCACACAAACAAATCATCCCTGTCAAGTTTATCCATTCCATTCATTGTTCTATACACCGCTATCAAGTCTCCCCTTTCTCTCCTTTTTTCTAATGAGATCACTCCCAACTTATCCAATCTTTCCTCATATGTTAGATTTATTAGACTTGGAGCCAGTGTTGTTGCTGTTCATTGGATTCTCTCAATTCTTATTATATCTTTCTTTTTGGCATATTCAAGTTGCGGACGAATCATAGACACAATCAGTTTTCTCAACATTAGTGATAAGTCTGTATGTTCATCCAACAACTTTGCTAATGTGTTTTCTAGGGAACAAATCATCCTGTACTATTACTTTTAGCTCTTTTTCATCAATAACTCCTTGCAGCACCGCATCTCTCATTTTAAACTCTGCTTCTATTCTCTTGGTACTCTTGCCAATTCTCAGAACTTTGCATTTCCTAGTATCAAATTCCATTTAGGTTAGGTTTGGTTAGATTAAGGGGTCCAGGGCTCCGTATTCCCCCGGGTCAGTTTACTTTAGGTTAGGGTTGTGTCGTTGGGGGGATCTGGTTCGGTTACATACGCTCTTTATATTTTTAAAATTCAGAAAATAGGTTTTTCACCTTAGATTTTTTTCCGGATTGCCATATATGGCCTATATTTGCTTCCCCCACCCTAAAACCCCGCTTTCCCAAGTGGTCTCCAAGCTTGTTTGTTATAGGGGAAATAAAAACAAGAATAGGTGTATTGGCTTAAACTGCAATTTTACCGGCATACCTATTTGTAAGATGGTCGTGTATATATATATTTTACAGTGAATAATGCACAAGACGGTCGTATGTATATCTTTGGCTATATGTATGTAATACGTATTTGCAAGACAGTAGTGTAAATTTTGGGGAGGCGGTGGCGGTGGCCGAGTGGTCAGAGCACGGAAGTGGTGAGCTCGGTGTCCCGAGTTCAAATCCTGCCGGAACTTGGCCATTTTTCAAGCAATCGTCGAGTGGCCGAAGAAACCCACATGCTGCTATTTAACCCTGTCTTTGACTGCGAGCTTCTACCCCAGGAAGAAGTGTGTGTTTGTGCGTTTATTTGTGACCATCAGTGCACTGCACGTTCGTGAAGAGGGAATTTTTTGGTTATGTTAGTGATTCTGGTACCTTGTTTTTAGCATAAATCACTGTATTTCATCTTCCCGCCCCCCAACCTCTCCCAAGAACCCGCATTCCCACAGGTCCCCAGGCTTGTTGGGGATGTCACGTATGGTCTCTTTATATTTAATTTAGATGTCTAGGGGTATCTAAGAGCCAGTGACAAACTTATATTTATTTATTATAATGGAAATCTCCCGAGCACTTAATAACAATGTGTCCGTCACAGTAATATGTACATAGTTGATAATGTAGTGTCAACCACAACTCCAACCAACACAACTCTAACCAATGTACACCTCACTTCCTACCAATCTCCAATCAGCACACAACTCCAACACGTGGACTCCTCCTGTCCTCTGGTACCAAACTCCAACCAGTCACAACTCCAACCAAACCCTAACTCCAAGTAATCACAACTCCAACCAACACAACTCTAACCAATGTATACCTCACTTCCTACCAATCTCCAATCAGCACACAACTCCAACACGTGGACTCCTCCTGTCCTCTGGTACCAAACTCCAACTAGTCACAACTCCAACCAAACCCTAACTCCAAGTAATCACAACTCCAACCAACACTACCCCAACCAGTCTACTTCACTTCCTATCACCAACCAAAACACATACCTTTGTTTTCACCACGTTACAGGACCTCAGTCCTCGCCAACCAGCCAAACCCCACACCTGTGACCGAGAGAGAGAGAGAGTGAGCGTGACCCCGCTCTCCTCCTTTTATATGACCCCCACCCTTTGTGACCTAGCTTGCCCTGGTACAACTGTATACTTCCGCGCCTCCGCGGACTACACCTCACGTACGCTAACCCAACATTTCCTACACACAAGTACATAACACATCACCCATCTTATCTACCTACCACATGTATAACTCAACCTACATAACAACTAATACCCCCAACAAACCTCTACTAACCCCATACAATCTAATCTATACTTATTTACTACCTGGTACCCTGGGTGACACTCGCGTCCCCCGCATCCTTCCCGTCAAAATGCTGACACAAAGCATAAATGCGGGATCCGCCATTTTCTTACATCTTCTCAGTTAAATGCACATGTCGCATTTAAGTACTTTACTACATATCACTACAATATCCCCCCACCAAAAGGCGAAAAAGGGGGAATTCACGTGAAGCGTGAATTTCACCTTTTTTCCTTATAACATCCTATCAGTTCGGCCTTGATAAAGCGTCCGCTACTACGTTCAGGCGACCCGGTACATGTCGGATTTCAAGGTTTTTGTCCTGTAACGTCACCGCCCATCTCGCTATTCTCATGTTTTTACTTTTCATGGTCTCAATAAATTTTAAGGGATTGTGGTCACTATAAACCACTAGACGTCCATGTAAATAAACTTCAAACTTTTCAATGCTTGATATTACTGCCAGAGCCTCCTTTTCAATCACACTATATTTTCTCTGGTGAGGCTCTAGTTTCTTCGACATGTAAGCCACAGGCATAGGCATGTCGTTCACCTCTTGGCATTATACACCACCAATCCCCGCATCACTCGCATCTACCATTAACATGAACTCCTTTTCAAACACTGGCGCGTGGAGCACCGGAGCTGCCGTGAGGATTGCCTTGAGACTATCGAAAGCTTTCTGACAAGCCTCTGACCACAAAAACTTTCGCTTCTCACTCAACATGTCCGTTAAGGGGGCGGCCACTTGCGCAAAGTTCCGGCAGAATCTCCTGTAGAACCCAGCCATCCCGAGGAAACGCCGTAGACCTGTTCTTGAAGTTGGCGCATCGAATCCGATTACGTCCTGTACCTTTGCCTGCAGGGGCTCAACTCCACCACTGCCGACACGATGACCCAGATATGACAAGGTGGGCAGAGCAAACTCACACTTCTCCAGGTTGACCGTGAGATTGGCCTGTGACAGTCTCTCCAGAAATTTTGTCAGGCTCCTCATGTGCTCCGGCCACGTACTTGAAGATACCAGGATGTCGTCAACGTACGCTCTCACGTCCTTCAGGTCATTAACCAACCAATTGGCTAATCGTTGGAAGGTGCTCCCGCTTTTCCTCATTCCAAAGGGCATGACCTTATACTCGTACAGGCCGTCAGGCGTCACGAAGGCGGATGCCTCCATGGCTTCCTTAGTCAAGGGGACTTGGTAAAACCCTTTTAATAGATCCACCTTGGTCAGGAATCGTGCTCCGCTTACCGCGTCGATCATGTCATCAATTCTGGGCATCGGGTAGGAGTCGGCGACTGTGAATTGGTTGAGCCTTCTGTAGTCGGTACAGAGCCTTACTGCACCGCCTCCTTTCGGCACCAACAGACACGGCGCCGCCCATGGGCTACAGCTCGTGGTCGCCAAACCGTTCTCCAGCAAGTACTCCACCTCCTTCCTCATCAGCTCCCTTTTCTCAGGCGATAGGCGATAAGGATGCTGTCGTACAGGGCTCGCTCCCTCCGTCAGGATTACATCGTGCTGGATGACATGGGTTTGGGTAGGAGTGTCGGTCATGACACTTGGGAGCTTGCGCAATAACTCCACCAACTCTTTCTGCTGAATCTCCTCCAGGTGAGACAACTTTACCTCGATATCACGTAATGTCTCTGAGTTGGTGAGTCGGCCGTCCGCCCCAGTGAGCGAAAGTTCCTCCCTTTGACTCTCAGTCTGGTTAGGCACATCCTCATCGTCAGCTTCAATGACTGCCACTTCTGCCACCTTTCCTTCATATTTCTTGATGAGGTTAACATGCACCAACTTAGTCTGCTTTCTCCTGCCGGGGGTGGATAGTACATAATTATTTGCCCCAGACTTTTCAACAATGACAAAGGGTCCCTGATACCTAGCATGCAAAGGCCGACCTCTAACAGGATTGAATAATAGGACAAGTTCCCCTGGCTGAAAATGTCTTTCCACTGCCTTCCTATCGAAGTACTTCTTCATTTTCCCCTGTGCTGTTTCCATATTTTCCCTTGCCAACCGTTGTGCACATGCCATTCTATCCCTGAGTTTGACGATGTATTTAGCAAGTTTTTCAGGTTCTGCTTCTCCCTCCCAGCTCTCAAAAAGAATTCTTAAATTTTCCCTGGCCTTCCTGCCGAACATTAATTCAAAAGGGGAGTAACCAAGGCTCTCTTGACTCGCACAGCGAATTGCATAGAGAGCCACTTGTATCCCCTCATCCCAGTCCTTCTCATTCTCTAGACAAAACTTTGTCAGAGTGCTTTTTAGAGTCTTGTGAAATCTCTCGAGGCATCCTTGACTCTGTGGGTGGTAAGCAGAAGAAGTGATATGCTTCACACCTAATTTGTGAAATGTTTGCTTGAAGAGCTCCCCCATGAAATTACTGCCCCTGTCCGACTGAACTACCTTAGGCACCCCAAACTTGCTGAACACATCCATTAGCCTTGGAATCAACTTCCGGGACTTACTACTAGATACTGGTATAGCATCAGGATACCTAGTAGCGCTGCACATGAGTGTCAATAAATACACATTACCTGATTTTGTGCGTGGTAAAGGCCCCACCACATCAATGACTATTCTCGAAAAAGGCTCCTCTACTATTGGTATTGGACACAAGGGGGCTTTCCTAGGAGCAATACTAATACATAATTGACATTTCTTACAGGCCTGGCAGAAGCTTACAACATCGGCCATCATACCAGGCCAAAAAAAATAAGACCGAATACTGTCACCCGTTTTCTTGATGCCCAGATGTGCCATGACGTCCTCATGTGCTGTCCTAATCACCTCCCTTCGGTACTGCTGTGGGATGACGACCTGGTGGCGATCCTCGTAGTGTTCCGACAGGGCTTCAGGTCTCCTCCATTTTCTTTTTAGTAGGCCTTGGTCTACGTAAAAGCATGACGCCTCGTTCCTCGCCTCCTCCCTCGTCAGCGCCTTTTGGTACAGAACTCTCAAGCCAGGGTCCTGGCTCTGTGACCCAATCATCTCCCCTCGTGTGGCAGGCAGCTCCTCAGTCTGTCCTGCCATCACGTGCGTGCCCACATTCGGCTCACGGGCGTCCCCCATGGCGGCTGCCTCCCCGTCACCAACCTCCTCTCTGGTTCTCGTCCCCAGCTCTTGTTCCTCCACCTGGCTGCTTACTCCATCATGCTGGTCTGCTTCCTGTGACTCAAAGAAAAGATTCCGAATGCTCTCAATAGCATTATTACCCACCTCCGTGTCTCGCTTAGACATGGCTCTAGTTACCACTGCAGCCTCAGCCCCTTCCCGTTTTTCAGTATGGAGCTTGTTTACGCGCTCGCTGCCAAACGCCGGGTATACTATTTTCCCGTTCTCCATACTGTATGCACTTTCACTTTCTTCTACCGCCCGAAACGGTGACCCCAGCACTCCTCCTCCCACGTCATTTCCCAGCAGGACATCCACCCCGCAAGCCGGCAAGTCCTCTACGAGGCCCACCGACATGTGACGGCTTTTCCCAAGCATTTGTAATTCGATGTGAACTACGGGCGTTTCTATCACGCCACCCACGCCTTTAACCACGAGAATTTCACCCGTATGCAGACGCCTTAGCTCAGGCACTGCACACGCCCGCAACAGGGTGTGTGTTGCACCCGTGTCTCGCAATACTTTTACTGGTGTCCTGGTCGACCCATTTTCAGTTATTATATATCCCGTTAGTGTATATGGGCGCCACCCGCTCTCTTCCTCTTCCCTTAACTCTGCCACCGAGCGTTCACTCTTTGACTCTACGCACATGGCAGTAGCTCCCCCACGCCCGTTATCTGTAGCTCGGCGTGGTAGATATTTCTGTTTACAATCGTATGAGAAATGCCCTGCTTCTCCACATTTATAACAGCTTAGGCGCGTTGTCCCAGCGTTATTTAATTTACGAGGAGCACGCAAAGGACAGTCTACAGCTATGTGGCCCTGACCATTACACGCATAACAATGAGGGCCCCTTAACTCTCCACTTCCTGGCGGTCTTTGCTGAACACTAGGCCGCCACTGCCTGTCAGAGCCTTCCTTCCCGCCTGTCCTAGCTACTAAGGCAAAATCCTCCGCCATGCTTGCGGCTTCACTTACCGTTGTCACTCGCTTCTCACAGAGATACATCCTCACATTAGGACTTACACTTTGCATGAATTGCTCCAGCAAAATGGTGTCCCTAGCCTCCTCTATGTTATTCACCCCTAATGCTCTCCACCATTTATTTAAATCCTTAGATAGCGAGTGACCGAATTCTAGAAAATTTTGTCCAGGACCCTTTTTAGCGTTTCTAAATTGAAGTCGGTAATACTCAGGTGTAATCTGGTAAGCCTTGAATATCTCTGTCTTCATTGTCTCGTAATCCTTTCTTCCTCCATCTAAGGCTAGAGCTACAGACAGTGCCTTCCCTGTGAGCGCAGACTGAACCAAAAGTGGCCATTTGTTCTTTTCCCATCCCATAGCTCCCGCCACTTCTTCGAAGGCACGGAAGAAATCATCCAATTCTTCCTCACAAAACTTGGGAACTAGTGATTTCGCCCTGTACATGAAATTATTGTCCTCTGCCTGCCCTCCATTGTTCCCATTTAATGTCAATCGAGCCATCTCTAATTCGTGCTCCCTTTCTTCCCTGCGCACCGCAGCCTCCTTATTCTCTTTCTCTCTCTCTCTCTCTCTCTATTCTTTTCCGCTTCTTCCTGACGGAAGCGCAGCTCTATTTGAAACCTCTCTAACCCCAAATCATCTCTCACTACTAATTCCTGTTCCTGGTCATCAACCTCTACCTCCATGGCTCGCAGATGATCAAGCACTGCCTCCCTTATCTCCTGTTTTGTGGCGCTCCGTCGCACCTCAACACTGTAATGATCAGCAATAGTGATCCACGTGGCTTTTCTAAAACTTGCAGCCGCCTTAAGTCCCTCCTCAGGATTTTCCGCAAAAACACTTATATTAAAATCAGCCATGTTGTCTATTTGTTGCTGCCCTCAACCAACTGTGTTAAATATTACGCGTGCACGGACACAAGAAACAGTTAATTAATTTAATGTTCTTAAAATTTATCAATTAACATCCCGGTCAGGCCCCCATTTTGTCACGTATGGTCTCTTTATATTTAATTTAGATGTCTAGGGGTATCTAAGAGCCAGTGACAAACTTATATTTATTTATTATAATGGAAATCTCCCGAGCACTTAATAACAATGTGTCCGTCACAGTAATATGTACATAGTTGATAATGTAGTGTCAACCACAACTCTGAGTTACAACTCCAACCAACACAACTCTAACCAATGTACACCTCACTTCCTACCAATCTCCAATCAGCACACAACTCCAACACGTGGACTCCTCCTGTCCTCTGGTACCAAACTCCAACCAGTCACAACTCCAACCAAACCCTAACTCCAAGTAATCACAACTCCAACCAACACAACTCTAACCAATGTATACCTCACTTCCTACCAATCTCCAATCAGCACACAACTCCAACACGTGGACTCCTCCTGTCCTCTGGTACCAAACTCCAACTAGTCACAACTCCAACCAAACCCTAACTCCAAGTAATCACAACTCCAACCAACACTACCCCAACCAGTCTACTTCACTTTCTATCACCAACCAAAACACATACCTTTGTTTTCACCACGTTACAGGACCTCAGTCCTCGCCAACCAGCCAAACCCCACACCTGTGACCGAGAGAGAGAGAGAGTGAGCGTGACCCCGCTCTCCTCCTTTTATATGACCCCCACCCTTTGTGACCTAGCTTGCCCTGGTACAACTGTATACTTCCGCGCCTCCGCGGACTACACCTCACGTACGCTAACCCAACATTTCCTACACACAAGTACATAACACATCACCCATCTTATCTACCTACCACATGTATAACTCAACCTACATAACAACTAATACCCCCAACAAACCTCTACTAACCCCATACAATCTAATCTATACTTATTTACTACCTGGTACCCTGGGTGACACTCGCGTCCCCCGCATCCTTCCCGTCAAAATGCTGACACAAAGCATAAATGCGGGATCCGCCATTTTCTTACATCTTCTCAGTTAAATGCACATGTCGCATTTAAGTACTATACTACATATCACTACAGGGATACACTTAAGTACATTTCACGGTAAATTTTCGTTTCCTTAACCAACCCTAACTAAACCTCCTGGCTAGTACAGTGGTAGCGCGCTGGCCTTGCATTCACTTGGTCAGCAGATCGAGTCTCCGCCCGGGCCGTGATGCTTAAGCTGTTTACTGGGGAGGAACTGCACCACAGTGGAGCAGCGGTGGTCCACCATGGCTGTGAGGCATAGACCTCTAAACAAAACCTATAGTAGTAATACTAGTAGTAAAACAAACCTAACGTAACCTAACGTAACCTAGAAATTTTTTTTTTCTGTAATTCAGCGGCATAAATATTTGAGGTGACCGGAACAAGTATCTGAGGTTAAATTTGCATTATAAGGGTAACCAGATATCGAGTTGTTAATAAACCGAATATTAACCCATTTCACAGACCAGTCAAGTTGACCACTAAGCTGCGCTCTCAGATGGTATACAGTAAGTTGATGATGAGGATATTTTAAAATATATGGATTTGTGACGAAAATAAATGTCAAAATAATTCAAAATGCATCAAAATATATACGAAAATTGTGTTATTTAGATGCAGGTGCATTATTGTGAAGTTGTCAAAATTTACCGAATCTCCGGATAATAATCTAACTTTACTTATCAAAACCTAACATTTTTTAAGGTTCAATCTAACTTTCCTTGACCTAGCCTCGTCAGTTGAATTATTATCTATGTAATAATACTTATTCATACATAAATTTCAGTTGGTTTCCAGAGAGATAGCTACTGTACAGCATACTGACTTAAAAACCATACATAAAAGATAAGTAATAACGCCTGTGGAGACAGCTGACTCCTGGGGAATATTACTAAATAAAAGTAGACATTAGGGATTTTTCCCACATTAGTGCAAGGATGCCTGATATTAATGCTGCCTCTCTTCTTCCACAAACATTGTATGACATTATAAACATACATAAACACAACTTCCATACAATAAAGAAGCAACAAGGGTTAATATTCGGTTCGTTAACCACTCGATATATCTCCTTACCTTTATAATGCACTGCACTGCTAACTCAACCTCAGAAACTTGTCCAGATCACCTTAAATAGTTAGGTTTATAGTTAGGCTTGGTTAGGTTTGGTTGGGTTAGTTTTGGTTAGGTTTATTTAACTGCAGCTCTGGGAAGGTTATGCTAACAAAGCAACTTTTATTTAGTAAATTTTACATCTTCACCTGAATGGCGTGTGCTATCGAGTGGTTAAGGAAACGAATATCTACCGCAACAAATTGATATACCGTTATTCTCCTCGATGACTCGGGATTGAAAAAAATAAAGAAAAAAACCGAGTGAGTGTCGCGTGTCAGGTTAGTTATATGACGTTGATCATCTTATCTTACCTTCCGATCTGCTCCTATACCTCGTACAGCTGCTCAAAGGGGTGTGTGCTGTACTCAATGGTGTCCATTCCTTCATGTTGGCCTCCTCACGCCTCACACTAGACTCACACTGGCTGCGGACACACGCCCACACCCACGCAAACCCATAACAACTTCTTCTTCTTCTTGGGGATTTGATGGGGCCTTGCAGGCTGTGGTGCCACAGCTTCTAGTGCCCCAAAAGTGCAGTTTGCAGATGAGTGAGTGGATCAGATCCTGTTGAGTTGAGTCTTTTGGAGGAAGGTCCTGGTGTGTTTGAGTACTTTGAAGGCCAGGCCAGGGTCTTGAGAGCCACCTAAGAGGTCAGTTATTGTTGGTCTGCGGAGATGAAGAGACGACAGTGAGTGGAGGAGTGCCATGCGGTGGGAGTGGTGACGAGGACAGTGTAGTAGGAGGTGATCTGGGGTGTCAGGTTGTGTAGGGCACCAAGGGCAGTGAGGGTCCTTTGTCATGCCCAGCTTGTGTAGGTGGGAGTTTAGGCGGCTGTGTCCAATTCGGAGTCTGGTGACGGCAGTGTCAAGGGCACGGCTGGGGGAGTAGGTCCACCAGTGGTGTCGTGTGTCTTGTCTAATGTGTCCAAGTGAGGTGTACTGTAGGGCGTTAGTCAGGTCTGTGTCCCAGTGTAGTTTACAGGCTGTGTGGAGGTTAGTCAGAGAGTCAGTCTGGTCAGTGGGGAGGTGTATGGGGAAGGGGTGGGAGTGTGCCTCTGCTGCCGCTCTGTCGGCCACTGTGCCCATGACGCCAACGTGTGAGGGGACCCACTGAAGGTGGATGGAGAAGCCAGAAGAGGATAGTTGGAGAAGAAAGTGGTGAATGGTAAAGCAGAGGGAGTGGTGTGTTTTAGGGCGGTGACGCCGGATGAGTTGGAGCGCTGAGAGGGAGTCTGAGAAGAGAGTGACTGAGCAAGGGGAGGTAAGTGTGGTGGCAAACCTGAGGCCTTCTCTGATGGCAAAGAGTTCTGCCGTCAGAATGGAGGCAGAGGCCGGCAGCCTCCAGGCAGTGGCACTGGAACGTACTGGGATATACATTGCAGCCCCGACGGAGGGAGGTACTGGGAGGCGGGAGCCGTCGGTGTATATGTGGAGGGAGTTGTGGTATTGAGTGTGCAGGAGGTTATTGAAAATTATCCTGCCCTGCACCGGATAGTGTGCCTTTGACCATTGTGTATCTGTGTGCAGTGTCAAGGATATTAAGGAGGAGAGGGGAAACCAAGGGCCCAAAGGGGAAGTCTTCTCGAGAGTGAGAAAGGAGGGGGGGGTCACCCGGAGGCAGGCAAAGAAGGAGAGGGCTCTTTCTACAAAAGGCGTGTGGGCTTGATATGGTAGGGGGCCAAGAAGTGGTGCCCTACTCTGTCTGAGGAGGAGGGAGTGGAGGGCGTGGCAGCTGGGGGAGGATGCAAGTTTGGTGTATGTGCGGACAAGGAGGGTGGAGCGTCGGTGTGACAGTGAGGATAGAAAGGATTCTGCCTGAAGGGCTGTGACTGGGGAGGACTTGCCCATAACAACTGTAAAGTGTAAACAAATAATAAATACACATAACAGGACAATCACGCTTCAACGAATCAGATCTTTTTCACATCGACTCTTAGATTCTTTTTAAGGGTTTCAATATTAGTATTTACAACAATAAATAATCTTTTATAGTTGAATGAGATAATCACGAAATTGTGTCTGTTACCTTTTAGAAATGACCTTAAGTCATAATGAAATAATGTAATGAATTAATTGAGAAAAATACCATAATGTGGGTTAATATTCCACAAGAGTTTGCGGTCTGAATAAGCGTTACAACTTACCTTTTCTGTATTATTGTTGTATTAATAATTATACCGTAGTTATTTATTTCGGGAAACCAAAGGAAATTAGTATGAATAAGTACTATGTTACGTATGTGTGTGCGTGTGTATGTGTTTAGAGGGGAGAGCGGTATCTGTGTGTCCTGGGTCGCGGCCCGCGGGTCATTCACCCACCTTTGGGATGTCAGGGCGCGCCGCTCCCCACTGTGATTGTAGCCTTAGAAAGGAGGAGCAGGTGTTTCTGTTTATGTTCATTGTGTGAGTGAGTCTTGGAGAAGAAAGCCACTGGTCGATCATTCTGAGTTAGAGTAGCGGCAATTGCGTGATCTCAAGCATCAGTTTTTACTGTGAAAGGAGATTTTGGTTCAACTTATTGTATCACAGAATCAGCAATGTGTTTTTTTCAAATTCTCAAAAGCTCGAGCAGCTGCTGTAGATAAGGAAAACCCATTGGCATGTGAAAGGGGCTGGACTTTTTTTGAAAACCCATGTATATCTGTAACGCTCCTTTTTTTTGTAACCATAAATTAGGTAAATTACCTCCCCCCCCCCACCCAGAGTTGAAACTCTCATAGTGGAAGGAGAAAATGAGAAATGAAGGGGGGTTGTTGTTAATCTTAAGTAACTATCGTTATCTAAGTATTCAGGTAGGGAAAATTGAGAGGAGGTAATTATAAGGTGAAGTAGTTACACACCTTAAGAGTAGTTTTGCGAAAGGCTGTTATCCTAGGAGGCGTATGTCGGGAAATTACTGTATTTCAATACCCTCCTGTATTCACTGGCCTCCGCGCCATAGTCCTATTTTTTTTTCTTTACTTACGATGGAATAGTATAAGGAAGAGTAGTTATTTTAGCATAACATATGGAAAAGTTTTGTAGGTTCTAATAATGGGTTGATGTGAGCAAGACGGAGAATTTCGGGGATGTGGTAATTGTAATATTTATTTCGTAGGGGAAGAATAATTGAGACTGAAGGGTGTTGTAGTTATGATTCTAATTAAAATAAAAATTTGGGTAAATGAATGGTATGTCGGTGGAAATTAGGGTATAGATATAATTATTAGGGAGTTAAGTATAGATAGAGATATATGGCAACTCTGTTGTTTTGCTGGTAGCCGGTGTTGCGGGTAAAAGTGACGACCGGCTGTCCACGCTACCAGCATAAAAAGGCAAGGGCTCAGGCAAGGAAAGTCATCCTTCAAGCTAAGAGGGGCTCTTTCAGAGAGTATACATCAACTGTAAACCGTACAACCCCGCTAGGACAGGTGTGGAATACAGTCCATGTCCTTAGCGGGAAAAAAACAACAACTCCGATAACCACACTCATCAACAACGGGGATGTGACAGACACCCCCCCAGCTATTGCCAACACCTTAGCCCGGCAATTTAAACAGGCGAGTAGCTCCGCCTCGTTTCACCCTGCCTTCCTTCCCCGGAAGGAGACAGCAGAACAAACAGTCCCAAACTTTGCCACAGGAGGCGTAAACACTGACTACAACTCACAGTTTACGCTGGATGAACTCCTCCTTGCCCTGAAATCCTGTAAAGGCTCCAGTCCTGGTCCAGATCAAATATCCTACAATATGCTCCAAAATCTCGGCCCTAGTTCACTCACTAAATTACTCTCCCTTTAAGATAGAATCTGGACCACTCATACTTTCCCCCAATTTTGGCATTTTGCTCACGTTATCCCAATACCCAAAAAGACTGGTCGCCTTACGGACTCCAGTGCGTTTCGCCCTATTGCGCTCACGAGTTGTCTCTGTAAGGTCATGGAACGCTTGATTAACAAAAGGCTGCTTTTTGTTTTAGAAGCAAAAGGTGTGTTAAGTGGTCAACAATCGGGCTTTCGTAAATACCGAAGCACGATGGACCACTTAATGCACCTGGAGCATTGTATTTCAGAGGCTTTCGCCAAAAATGAATTCATGATAGGAGTGTTCTTGGACATTCACAAAGCCTTCGACATGACATGGCGACACGGTATCCTCATGAAACTCCATGCTCACGGTTTAAGAGGTAATTTACCTATTTTTGTTTATAATTTCTTACAGGACAGAACTTTCTCTGTCAAGCTTCCCAGTAACGTATTCTCGGACATTTATGTCCAGGAAAATGGGGTGCCAGAGGGTAGTGTTCTTAGTCCTACTTTATTTTGTGTTATGATTAATGATATTCTGTCATCAACTCCTGTCCCAAGAAATCTTAAATACTCGCTCTACGCTGACGACTGTGCGTTATGGCATTCGTCGCCAAACGCGCAGTTCTCGGCTGGACGGATTCAAATTGCTCTTGACTCCGTCCAACAGTGGGCCTCTCTGTGGGGATTTAAGTTTTCTATTCCAAAGTGTATCGGTGTAGTTTTCACTCAACGTAAAATTCCTGCTTTGCATATTTCTCTTCAAGGCCAACCGATACCATTTCAAAATTCAGTTAAATTCTTGGGTCTGCATTTTGACAGCAGACTCAATTGGAAAACACACGTAAATAATTTGTTAGTTCGTTGCCATAAAAAAGTCAATGTCCTAAAATACCTATCAGGTACTTCATGGGGAGCAGACAGAAAATCTTTATTAATGGTGTACAAGTCCTTAATTCGTTCTCACTTAGACTATGGCTCACCGGTGTATGGGTCTGCGTCGGACGCAACACTGAGGAGGCTGGATGTTTTTCAGAATGTATGTCTGCGAATGTGTCTTGGAGCCCTGCGGTGTACACGCGTGGGGCGTTTGGAGGTGGAGGCAAATATACCACCACTGAGTGTGCGACGTGACGGCCTACTACTGGCATACGGCCTGTCAACGGCCCGGAAGACTCCACTCGGTCTCATGGCAGCTACTGTAATCAAACAGCACCACCACCTCCACACTGGTCGACACCGTCCACTAGCTGTCCGACTTCACACTATATGCCAGGAGTGTGAAGTGGACCTTGACGGTGTTGACCAGCTTGTGCAACCAACAAAAGCCCCTTGGGAGCCCAAAGCCACCATCGCTACAAAATGGCTTCCCCAACACAAGCCTACCATGACCGAAGTGGAGATATGTCATCACTTCCGGGCTCTCGTCGCTAGCCTCCCTCCCTCCCTCCACCTTTACACTGACGGCTCCAAGTCGAGTGAATGTGTGGGTGCTAGTGTTTGGTCGTGTGAATGTGCCCTCAGGTTCCGACTACCTTCCCATACATCGGTGTTTTCCTCAGAACTTTTTGCTATTGATAAAGCCATAGATTATGCACTAAATTCAAATCATAACGTAATTGTCATTTTCACGGACTCTATGTCAGCCCTTCAGGCGATAGAGTCCGGGCGCACGGATGCCAATGAAATCCAAGGCAACATTATTAATAAGCTAAATTCACGCCGTAAATCTTTCTCTTTGTATTGGGTGCCTGGTCATTCGCGTATTTACGGGAATGAGCAGGCTGACATGCTGGCTCGAGGGAGCGTGGAACCTCCGTCGAGATCTGCAGTCATGTCTCTCGGCTGCAAAATCATCAGTTTACCTCCTGTGGCAAAGTCACTGGGACAACCTCCATCTTCACACAGTAAAACCCATCCTGGGCGAGTGGGCTTCCTCCAACCGCCCCACAAGGCGTCAGGAGGTGGTCCTCGCACGCCTCAGGATGGGCTGCACCCTAGCCACCCACATGCTCCCCTACATCGCCCACGCCTTCCCACCCCAATGCATCACCTGCCATACTACCCTCTCTATCGACCACATCCTGCTTCACTGTGTGCGTTATCGGGAGGCGCGACGGTCCCTCGCAGCCTTCTGTGAGGCCCGCCGCCTTCCGATGACGCAGACCACCCTTCTGGGTGACCACCATCCGGATGTGGTCGATAGCCTGATGATTTTCTTGGCCGTGACCAATTTAATCAAAGAGTTATGACTTACTTATATATTCCAATGTTTATTGTTATTTTCCCACTATGTATATACTGCATTTTTTTTTTTTTTTTGTAATAAATATGTTTTGATATGAATGATTGTATGTATTATGTGTCTGGCGTGAATGTCAATTATTCCCCATGTATACTTAAATACGTATTCGTACGTATCCTCCCCCATTGTATGTATGTACCATTTTTGTCCCTCACCTCCCATGACTAATGACTTTAGTTTTTGCTTTAGGTTCAGGCTCCCAAGTATGAATGTGTGTACATGATGCGTGACTGAAATTGTATGAAAGTATATCTTGATTTCTATGTACAAAAATATAAAATTAATAAAAATAAATAATTAAATAAAATAAAATAAACAGATATATAAATAAATAAACAAATAAAAATTAAATAAATTAAAATTAATAAAATAAGCACCAAAAATATATATTTAAATTTAAAACCTAAATGGCCTAGTAGCCTATACCATGGCTGATGGCCAAAAAAAAAAAAATAAATAAAATAAAATAAAATAAAAACGCTACCAGCACTCGAACGCCAACCACCTTCGTGAACAGGTATGAATTTATAGCTCTGTATTAGTTAGCTAAGCTACAGAGTTAATTCTTAAAAATCATGAAATGCGTTATATGTGTTAAGCTTGTCATTTCTAGAGTGTGAATAAGTATAAAGAAAATGCATTATAGTGTATCTAACGCCAGGGCTAATGTGTTTTTTTCCTTCTGATTCGGTCGCCACACCTTCCTTCGTGAACAGATTCGAACGCCAACCACCTTCGTGAACAGTCTACCTCCACGTCCAGGCTGTTGCAGTTCAAAAGTCTAGGTCAGTGAAGCCAGCCAAGGGATGTGGGAAAGTTTAGCAGGTTAGGAATTAGAAATCTAAGGCAAGTGATGGGAAGAAATTACACTATTAAGGTGATAGTAGGTAACAAGTGGTTGCCACGTGTTAATTGGCTGTTGTTAAGGTGTCGTTAATACCTCGGTTTCCTCGTCTTTCGCTCTCAGATCCGAAGGAATATTCCATCTCAGACGAAAGAAGAGTGATAGGAATTAACTTGACCAATTGTTTAGTATTATCTATTATTTTCGAATGTGCTGGTCATTCATAAAGTGTTAAGTGATATTTTTATATATATATATAAGTAATTATCAAATATATATTTTTCGATACTTCAAATATCATTATTATTTTTCATCTTCAAATATCATTATCCCTGAACTCCCTACCCTCTGACCGATTGACAAGGAAAGTGAGACCGAACCTACTATTTATTTTTATTTATTTTGGTGTGTAAATACGCAAGTATTACATATCCATCGATCGGGAGTAGTGAGCAAGCATTACCATTGTTGTGCGTAGTGAAGCCGTGTCTTTTGGTAGCGGAAGTTTTAACAGTGGCTCGAGACGTTCTGGGTCAGGTCTGATTTCACCTTCCTTTATAGAGTATCCCATTAGATTTATAGACTGGAGGCGAAAGTCACATTTGTCATGATTTAGGGTCAGGTTATATTTCTTGTCAAAATCCAGGAAGTGTTTCAGATTATCATCATGATGTTCTTTACACTGTAACAATATCAACATAAGCAAATAAGGTACCATTCACACTTTCTTTATCACGGATTCCATCGATAACTCTTTAGAAACTATATATCCACTCTATTTGTGACTCCCATTACTCGTAGTTCAGCATATTGTCCTCATCACTTGACTCCTATACGTAACTCCTCATTATCATCATCATCAATCATTTATTGGCATCCGTGTATTAACAATTACACGAAAAGTTGTGATTGTATGCACTGCCATCACTTAATTAGTAGCTGACAAATACCAAATATATACTTCAAATACATACACGACAACTTGAACACACTCTTTTAACATACTCCTCCTTCACTGGAATCATAATTATCATCTTCCAGTTTGTAAGGTGAAAAAAATGCCTGCAGATGCTGCCGTACAAGCCCAAGTTAAGAGTACATCAGTGATATGATGTAGAGAGTGAGGCTGAGATGATATAAGCACGTTGGGAAGAGGAATAATCACACTATTGATAAAGTTAGAAGGAATATCTTAAAGGACGTTTGGGAATAAGATGAAATGGAATGCTAGTGGAGATAATGAAGATGGAAGTGATGAAGGGAGATGCAGAAAAGACACACGAAACGAGGAGTTGCGAAGGAAGTATATGTCTGCTTTGGGAACCGTTACATATATAGTATCATTGATTACTATTCAATATTTATAACATAGGGAACAACAAAATCTTCTACGTCACTACACTAGAATTCATAAACAAGTTGCTATAGTGTCATAGTTAGTGTGAATATATTTGAGTTTTCTTAAGTTAGTATTTTTCATAGAAAATGGACATTAAACAAGGGTAACACAAGTAGTTTTTTCCTTTGGTCTTTATTATAATATTGAACTATTTGAAAACATTGTAGCAAGTTTCTTTCATGAACACTTTGTAAAATTAGGTAGAGGTGTTTCTATTGTGTTATATTAATGCATTAGAATTTCATGTCCTTTAAATACTGCATTTGTGTAAGTAATAAGACTTTTTCATTCAAATCATTACCATTGAAAACATTGCAAGTGGTTAGGCACAGAACAGGTGTTAAGTAGCTAACCTTATTTAACATACCTAACCTAACCTACCTAAACCTAACCAACACAAATTAAACCTAACCAAAACAAACCAAACCTAACCTTCCATTCCACACACCGTTAGGCAGGTGGTGGTGGTGGTGGTGGTGGTGGGGGTGGTGGTGGTGGTGGTGGTGGGGGGGGAAAGGGGGAAGATTTGATTTGATTTGATAAATTTATTACATCCCACGAGGTGCCAATCCGTGTTATTACTGTTACGGCACATCCCCCTTTTTCACTTCCCTTCAAGGCAGGGTGTCGCAAAACACGTTACCTCTCCTTTACCTGAGGTAACGCCCTCCTGGGAATCGTGTAGCGGGGGTTGGCGGGACGGGAAAAGGGGGTCTTAAAACAAATCACACACAGACAACAACACTTCTCCTTTCCTGGTATATTTACAAACAGCACGCTTACAGGGTACAGCACAATAGTACAGCCTCAGGGCACAGAGTTCCCCACAAGAGGTTCACCCAGAACACACAGCCTCCACAAGTCCACACACAGCAGCCTCCACACAGCCATGCTGGCCACCCACCCCTCTCGCGAAGGCGAAACCTAAGGAAGCAAGGGCGCCATTTCTCCGGCCACCCTCTCCACTTCCCTCCAAGGTACCACGCCCTTTACGCGTCCAGGAGTCAGGCAACAACCTCCACACAGCCAGTCAGCCACTCCCTTAGTGAGAGCAGGGACCTAAGGAAGCCAGGGTGCCATTTCTCCGGCCACCCTGTCCACTTCCCTCCAAGGTCCTGCCCTTCACTCGCCCAGGATCGGCCTTGCACCGCTGTGTCCCTCTGTCTGTTGTCTCTCACTCACTCCTGGCCTCCTTCTCTAGCCAACAACCAGCCACATCTCCCAAACACACCCCACCACGACTGCGTATCGCCGAAAACACAGATACGTAGGTCACCGTATCTTGACACCTGTCAACCCTCACACGTCCCAAGGGAGGCCTGGGTATCCCACCGCTCCCTGCCTCAACACAACTACACTTACAATAACACTATTTACACAACACTATTTACATGCTAAATGCGTCGCCGCAACATTACAATGAGTCCATTATAAGATACAATGGCATTTGTGTCTCGCATCGCACGTTTGGCAACAACATTAAATGAACAAATAGATAAGGAATAGTTAAAGAAAATCAATCAATAAGTCAATAAATAAATATACAATTGAATATACGAAATACATCGATGAAAAGTATTGAATGAATGAGTAAACAAATAGATTGATGATAATAATAATTATAATAATAACAATAATATTAATAATGATAATAAAAAATAATAGTAATAATAATAATGATAATAGTAACAATAGTAATAACAATAATAATGATAATAATGGTAAAAAAATTAATTGGTAAATACGTAGATATTAGCTCAGCTCAGGACATAAATACTTAGTTATAAACATACTTACAGAGAGAGAGAGAGAGAGAGAGAGAGAGAGAGAGAGAGAGAGAGAGAGAGAGAGAGAGAGAGAGAGAGAGAGAGAGAGAGAGAGAGAGAGAGAGAGAATGATAACACATTTTTTACAACATATATAAATGGTTCAGGAAATAATACACATATGTCCACGAGAGGCTTTAGCATCCTCCAAAGTGTGGCTGTTGCATGAAGAGGAGGATGGGGGGGGATGGGGGAGAGGGGCTAAGGGGGAGAAGACGGCGGCAAAGTGGAAAGTGGAAAGTGAATATCCTTCAACACTCTTTATTGATCGAAATTCTTCACTGCCACTTCCCTGTACGTATAAACATCACACATCCAGCACCACCCGTCCACCTTCAACCCATAACCATTGTACACCTAACCAACACACCTCACAGCTGCCTCCACATAACTCAACCCGCTAGAGGCACTCACTCAGGTCTAAAGGAACAACCACTTGGAATAATAGTACACAACATCTAAAGGAATCGACAAGTGTGTGCTCTTTTAAAACAAAGTTGAAAGTCTATTTATTATCAACCTATTGACAAATTATTATTATTATTATTATTTAACACTATATCTTTGGGCTGCTTCTTCCTACCAGCATATATTGTACTATAAAACATGTCATACTAGCTTATTATATTATTCTCAAATTATTAATGTATTATATAGTGATTGACAAACATAACACCCCATGTTAATATCCTCTTTTACATCTGAACTGTAATCATATATGCTTTTATTACCATTAAATACCATTGGTTACATCTATTTCCATTATAAATCATTACTATTTTAATCATTATTATTATCATTATTATTATTATTATTATTATTATTAAGTGGAAGTTGAGTAATGGAAAATATATTCATGTATTTACATTGTTTACCATATACGTACACCCAAAATACATTGTAGATCAGTTGTACGTGGTTCTAAAATAGTCCTTACATTACAGATGAAAGCAGTGCAGTGGCTACACACACCGTACATCCGAGACAGAAATACAAGTCCTCTCCAGGGACCACTTGGAGTCTAGATGGCACGGCACCAAAGGGCACGGCACCTATTTTCCACGTCCTGTTGGTATGTGTGTTGAGTGAGTCTTTTAACAATGTACTTTATATATACTGCCTAGTCTAGTATATGCTGGTCCCTGATTCTTGAAGGTTGTTCAATTATAGCAACACATTAGATCAGGTGGAGAACATGCTGTAGGTAAATTGTAAGCATTAATCAATAGAACATGAATGGATATATACTTTGAGCTTCATCTAATGTTACGTTAACAATTACAGATTGTGATTGGTTCCCAGCCAAGCACACACAGGAACTACTGAGACACGTGCTAGTGCTATATAGTTGATGTGTGAAGGCAGACTGTATGGTTGAGCAGCCAGGCTGACTACACCATCAAGTGCCTTACAACACACACTACTGCCAGGTTGGTTGCCTAAGTTCATGTGTCTATTCTCTATTGACAACATTCATTACAATCATGCTTTCTCAAAAACTACCATGTTACTCTTTCTTACATTTATTTTCCATTTGTACCTCAGACAAACAGTGCTAAATGTACAACCACAATTTCTCCAAATGTTTTTGATTTTCTGTTTCTTTATTTTTCATTTTATTATTATTCCACTCTTATATCTCTGTTATAAGTGTCAGTGTTAGCAGGTGTATGTCTTCATGCAATTATTTATTAATTTGTTTTATTTATTATTTGCCTTGTCCATACACTCCCCTCACTTAGCTCCTAGGCTATATGATTATAGTTACATAGTATAGTTATAAAAAGAAAATAAATTAAAAAGGTTAACCGTGCTACTGTGCATCACATGAAATATATTGTTCCCAGCTAATGTGGTACAAATATTTACAGACTGCAATGCAACCAGATTTGACATCCTTTTGGTGATGAAGCATGATGGATCTTGTATCCAGACTTAAGTGTTGAGGAGGACACCTTGCACATAGACTTTGGTGGAGGTAAGGATTCACTCAGCACTCCTTTCACTTGGATACATACACTGCCTCCTAGTCTACTCTGATATTTGCCTGCTCTAAATCCATGAATGCAGCATGTACTGTCTGGTTTTCCTATCATCAATACTACCACCTTATTGCCTATGGACTGTAAAAGGCGATAGAAAGGGTGGTCTAGGAAGCTTCTCATTTGCAGGGAAATCTCAAACAGTCCAGACCTAAATTCAACATTAGAAGGGTAACTTTTCAACATTATTCTAAAGATGCCAGCTTATGTGTTTGTAAAATTACAAGCACACTTCCAACTGACCTACGGTAAGTCTCGTGTACTCTATTAATTATCATTCTCAATGTTAGTCTGGATGTCCTCACATAGTTTTGTTTCTGTTAGGCATACAATTTGTGGTTTCTTCTCTTTTAGATAATCTACTAACTCTAGTTTTCTTGAAATTATTCCATCTATGTTAGTATACATTACTTTTATTTCATCACTTCCTTTTGTAACTGCTCCATTCATTTCATTTTCTTTTCTTTCTAATATCTGTTGTTTATGTAACATTTCATTATCTTGTTGTTTTTTACTCTCCAAAAAAAACTTTGTTTTCTCCTCTGTTGTTGTTTCATCATTTTTCTGCTTTGCCTCTTCCTTCAATTCTTTAAATTGTTGTCTCTTCTTCATTCATACTCGTTTTAATGAGCACATCTTTACATTCTGCAATGTTCCTGAGCTTGTAAGTCCTAGCTAAGATCTCTTCTGTTGCAGTCTGAGTCTTAAGTCTCCGTTTGATTAGTCTAACACCTCCTTCAATGTATGGACCTAACCTCATTACTTCATCTACTTCCTCCTCAAATTCAGTATTCTCATCCTCATCATTTAATTGTTTTAGTATTTCCTTTATGCATTTTGTTTCTTCTTTTACTTTCTTTGTTCTCATAGGTATAACCTTTTCTTTCAATCCGTATATCATTACATTCTTTTTCTTCTCTGCTGCGTCTCTGACAATGTTTTCATTAGTTTTTAATACTTTAATCACTTCTTTTTCTCACTTTGCTTTCCATTTCTTGTTGTTCAAATATTTCTTTGAAGCTAATTTTATCCTTTTCTTTTTCTTCTTTCCAGACTTTCACTTCATTGTTAACAAAATCTTTAAATTCCTCTGTAATCTCTTGTTTTGAAAATCCTTGAGTGTTCTTTAAAGCTACATTTTCATTTGTTAGTTTCTCAATCACCTTTACCCTCTCATCATTTACTTTCTTGAAGTTGTCTATTTCATTTTTCAAATGACTCTTTTCCTTACACAATTCATAGAAATTTGACTCATTAGTGTTAATCATCTCCAATAAATGTTCAAGTGATTTTTTACATCCACTCACTTCTTCCCTTACTCCCTTGTTTTCACACTTCAACTTTTCAATCTCCTTTACTCTCTCATCATTTACCTTCTTGAGGTTATCCATTTCCTTCTTCAAATCCTTTCTTTCTGTGTGCCATTCATTGAAAGTTGACTCAGCGGCGTTCATCCTTGCAGATAACTTATCAACTGAACTCACCTCCAACTGTACTCCTTTAATCTCAATCCTTGTGTGTGTGTGTGTGGGGGTGTGGGTGGGGGTGCGTGCGTACATGCGTGCGTGCGTGTGCGTGTGAGTGTGCGTGTGTGTGTGTGTGTGTGTGTGTGTGTGTGTGTGTGTGTGTGTGTGTGTGTGTGTGTGTTTTTTCCATTGGTGGCATCGGTCACATGCTTGTTATTGTCATTTTCTTCTCCAAAAACTATGTTGGATATCATTCTCATTATCTATTATTTACCAATTTACCTTTGAAGGGCGGCGGCACCTGAGATACCAGGACACATGTGGTGAATGGTTCTCATGAAAAGTTACAAAACCATCATTAATCTCAATGAATTAGATGAATTTTGATGAACATGATTCTTTGTTTCTCAAATACTTGTGCCTCTGTGAATGCCTATAGAGGTTGACTATCAATAATCCGGCAATCAATATTCCGGTTCCATCAGTTTTCCGGCATGAATTTCAGAGCACAGTTTCAAATTTTCTGAGTTGGTGCATCACTGTTTTCGGAAGGTGCCGTTTGTTTATTTTTTATGGTGCTGTAACCAGAATTAGGTGTTTGCTCATGCCGGATTATTGATAGTCAACCTGTATATAATAATGACTAATACTTGTCGGGTTGTGGTGTGTTAAAAATGCAGATTTCTTAGAGAACCAGAGGCTGGGCTACTTACACATTTATATATGCCTACCATGATAGGAATATAGATATTTACCCTACATGAATATCATATCATTAACCAGTTTCAAATAGAAGAGATTATATATGATTGATGTGTGAGTCTCTCTAAGCTAAGGACCTAAACTTGATTTGTCTTTCCGTGCTCTCTATTTTTGACCAACATTTTGTGATAGTATAAAGTCTGATATTTAAGTTCATTTATGATCCAGGTATTATTATGAAAACTCTAATATCCGCTGATCTCATCTGACACCTTTCCTTGGAACTTTTTTTTAAAGGTATTGCCATAATGTAAGTGTTCATTTGGTTGTGTCCTCACACTCAACTCTTCAGTGTTCATCCTTCTCAACCTTCTATCTACCTCTTCTTTCAAGTATTCCAACACTGTCTTCTTTTATAGACTCCTTATCATTTCCTTAATTTGCTTCCCTTTCTAAGTTACTGAACAACCTGAGTATGCTGTGTTTAACCACCTCCACCTCCACCTCTCATCAATTAATTCCTTCACCCTAATCATGGTAGTGCTTCATTGGTGCAGTGGTTAGCACGTCGGACTACCAATCCGCTGGCCCGAGTTCAATCCCAGACGAGGACAGTCGGCACACAACTCACCCAGCTGTTCATCTTCACAAATGGGTTGGTGGATACATGGGTACCAAGGACAACCTGGGGAAGGTAAACTGTGGAAACTCTGATGTCACAATGGCCGTGTTAATATCAACCACAGGCTCAAAGGCCAATGTGAAGGGAGATCAATGGCCACACCTACAGTGTGTGCCTCCACTTTACCTAACCACACATTCTCAACCCTCTATAGACACCTTCATTGCTTTAATCACAAGTCATCTCTGAAGTAACTCATCTCCACTGCCTGGATCCTACATCTCAGGCCTTCATGTCATCATATCGTCATATCATCATGAGGTCATATTCTATTCTTACTTTCCTTCCCTTCAATGTACACAACAAAGATCTTACTACTTTCCTTCATTGTAAAGTTTTCTCTCAAACTGGTCCTCTTCCTTCCACACTTCCATATTGCATTAACATGTTTTATCTTTTCACAAAGTCTTCCTTAATCACAATGAATCTTACTCTGACAATGACTTATAATTCAATGTGACAACTCAGACTCGGTTTCATCAACACAATAACTTATCCCTATTGGCTTTTTTAGACAATTTCTTCTTAATTTTTTTGACATTTACAAGAGAATAAATCTTCCACACATAAACACACACACACACACACACACACACACATACACACACACACACACACACACACACACACACACACACACACACACACACTGTGACTGTGACTGTGGTACGACCGAGGTTGGAATATGCTGCAGTCATGTGGTCTCCCCATAAAAAGAAAAATATTGCAAGGTTAGAAAGAGTTCAGAGAGCAGTTACGAAGATGGTTCCTGAGATGGGTACTTTAACCTATGAAGAGAGATTGAAAAGATTAAAAATCACTACACTCGAGGAGAGAAGGGAAAGAGGTGATTTGATAAATGTCTATAGAATGGTGAATGGTATGGAGGATGTGGATAAAGAAGACTTTTTACCCTTGGATACACGGAGTACAAGAGGACATGGTTTAAAGTTAAAAAAGGAAAACTGTAGAAGGGACATCAAGAAGTATAGTTTTCCTCATAGAGTTGTAAATAAATGGAACGAGCTCGGCGAGGAAGTTGTGAAGGCTGGGACTGTGCATACTTTTAAGAAGAAACTAGATAAGGGATACAGAAACGGGATACCATGAGATTACTCCTCTCCCGTAAACCACAACTAGGTAAATACACACACACACACACACACACACACACACACACACACACACACACACACACACACACACACACACACACACACACACACACACTTTTAATGGTGATTGCAATGTGAGAAGGTTGTTTCAATTTCCATACAGCTTTAATGACCCTATCGGCCTAATGTACTAAATGTAAACCTTGTACATATTGAATTACCTTCATAAAGCCTACATAAGGTTTTTTCTTCTTTTCATTAATGAACAGAAAAGGCTTAAAGTTACATTTGTTAAGTGGAAGTAATAGTGTAGATGAGTGTGGTGTGAGGTAGGCAGCTTTATTTATTTGTTTTATTTATTTTATTTTTGATGTGTGATATGACGTGGGTTCCATTTCTAGTCAGAACTACATTGTGTATAGTTTTGGTGGATTATTTCATCACCTTTTATCCTTTTTAAGTCGTGTTTCTGTCTTGCTCCATCCAGGGTTAAATTGACTGTTAATGTTGAGTCAGTTGTGATTTGCACAAGGCAGAGACAGGAAGGCAGGTGAACACAAGGCAGAGACAGAACGGCAGGTGAACACAAGGCAGAGACAGAACGGCAGGTGAACACAAGGCAGAGACAGGAAAGCAGAGACAGAACGGCAGGTGAACACAAGGCAGAGACAGAACGGCAGGTGAACACAAGGCAGAGACAGAACGGCAGGTGAACACAAGGCAGAGACAGAACGGCAGGTGAACACAAGGCAGAGACAGAACGGCAGGTGAACACAAGGCAGAGACAGAACGGCAGGTGAACACAAGGCAGAGACAGGAAGGCAGAGACAGAACAGCAGGTGAACACAAGGCAGAGACGGAACGGCAGGTGAACACAAGGCAGAGACAGAACGGCAGGTGAACACAAGGCAGAGACAGAACGGCAGGTGAACACAAGGCAGAGACAGAACGGCAGGTGAACACAAGGCAGAGACAGAACGGCAGGTGAACACAAGGCAGAGACAGAACGGCAGGTGAACACAAGGCAGAGACAGAACGGCAGGTGAACACAAGGCAGAGACAGAACGGCAGGTGAACACAAGGCAGAGACAGAAGGCAGGTGAACACAAGGCAGAGACAGAACGGCAGGTGAACACAAGGCAGAGACAGGAAGGCAGGTGAACACAAGGCAGAGACAGAACGGCAGGTGAACACAAGGCAGAGACAGAACGGCAGGTGAACACAAGGCAGAGACAGAACGGCAGGTGAACACAAGGCAGAGACAGAACGGCAGGTGAACACAAGGCAGAGACAGAACGGCAGGTGAACACAAGGCAGAGACAGAACGGCAGGTGAACACAAGGCAGAGACAGGAAGGCAGGTGAACACAAGGCAGAGACAGAACGGCAGGTGAACACAAGGCAGAGACAGAACGGCAGGTGAACACAAGGCAGAGACAGAACGGCAGGTGAACACAAGGCAGAGACAGAACGGCAGGTGAACACAAGGCAGAGACAGAACGGCAGGTGAACACAAGGCAGAGACAGAACGGCAGGTGAACACAAGGCAGAGACAGAACGGCAGGTGAACACAAGGCAGAGACAGAACGGCAGGTGAACACAAGGCAGAGACAGAACGGCAGGTGAACACAAGGCAGAGACAGAACGGCAGGTGAACACAAGGCAGAGACAGAACGGCAGGTGAACACAAGGCAGAGACAGAACGGCAGGTGAACACAAGGCAGAGACAGAACGGCAGGTGAACACAAGGCAGAGACAGAACGGCAGGTGAACACAAGGCAGAGACAGAACGGCAGGTGAACACAAGGCAGAGACAGAACGGCAGGTGAACACAAGGCAGAGACAGGAAGGCAGGTGAACACAAGGCAGAGACAGAAGGCAGGTGAACACAAGGCAGAGACAGAACGGCAGGTGAACACAAGGCAGAGACAGGAAGGCAGGTGAACACAAGGCAGAGACAGAACGGCAGGTGACTACAAGGCAGAGACAGAACGGCAGGTGAACACAAGGCAGAGACAGAACGGCAGGTGAACACAAGGCAGAGACAGAACGGCAGGTGAACACAAGGCAGAGACAGAACGGCAGGTGAACACAAGGCAGAGACAGAACGGCAGGTGAACACAAGGCAGAGACAGAACGGCAGGTGAACACAAGGCAGAGACAGAACGGCAGGTGAACACAAGGCAGAGACAGAACGGCAGGTGAACACAAGGCAGAGACAGAACGGCAGGTGAACACAAGGCAGAGACAGGAAGGCAGGTGAACACAAGGCAGAGACAGAACGGCAGGTGAACACAAGGCAGAGACAGGAAGGCAGGTGAACACAAGGCAGAGACAGAACGGCAGGTGACTACAAGGCAGAGACAGAACGGCAGGTGAACACAAGGCAGAGACAGAACGGCAGGTGAACACAAGGCAGAGACAGAACGGCAGGTGAACACAAGGCAGAGACAGAACGGCAGGTGAACACAAGGCAGAGACAGAACGGCAGGTGAACACAAGGCAGAGACAGAACGGCAGGTGAACACAAGGCAGAGACAGGAAGGCAGGTGAACACAAGGCAGAGACAGAACGGCAGGTGAACACAAGGCAGAGACAGAACGGCAGGTGAACACAAGGCAGAGACAGAACGGCAGGTGAACACAAGGCAGAGACAGGAAACGGCAGGTGAACACAAGGCAGAGACAGAACGGCAGGTGAACACAAGGCAGAGACAGGAAGGCAGGTGAACACAAGGCAGAGACAGAACGGCAGGTGAACACAAGGCAGAGACAGAACGGCAGGTGAACACAAGGCAGAGACAGAACGGCAGGTGAACACAAGGCAGAGACAGAACGGCAGATGAACACAAGGCAGAGACAGAACGGCAGGTGAACACAAGGCAGAGACAGAACGGCAGGTGAACACAAGGCAGAGACAGAAGGCAGGTGAACACAAGGCAGAGACAGAACGGCAGGTGAACACAAGGCAGAGACAGAACGGCAGATGAACACAAGGCAGAGACAGAACGGCAGGTGAACACAAGGCAGAGACAGAACGGCAGGTGAACACAAGGCAGAGACAGAACGGCAGGTGAACACAAGGCAGAGACAGAACGGCAGGTGAACACAAGGCAGAGACAGAACGGCAGGTGAACACAAGGCAGAGACAGGAAGGCAGGTGAACACAAGGCAGAGACAGGAAGGCAGGTGAACACAAGGCAGAGACAGAACGGCAGGTGAACACAAGGCAGAGACAGGAAGGCAGGTGAACACAAGGCAGAGACAGAACGGCAGGTGAACACAAGGCAGAGACAGAACGGCAGGTGAACACAAGGCAGAGACAGAACGGCAGGTGAACACAAGGCAGAGACAGAACGGCAGGTGAACACAAGGCAGAGACAGAAGGCAGGTGAACACAAGGCAGAGACAGAACGGCAGGTGAACACAAGGCAGAGACAGAACGGCAGGTGAACACAAGGCAGAGACAGAACGGCAGGTGAACACAAGGCAGAGACAGAACGGCAGGTGAACACAAGGCAGAGACAGAACGGCAGGTGAACACAAGGCAGAGACAGGAAGGCAGGTGAACACAAGGCAGAGACAGAACGGCAGGTGAACACAAGGCAGAGACAGAACGGCAGGTGAACACAAGGCAGAGACAGAACGGCAGGTGAACACAAGGCAGAGACAGGAAGGCAGGTGAACACAAGGCAGAGACAGAACGGCAGGTGAACACAAGGCAGAGACAGAACGGCAGGTGAACACAAGGCAGAGACAGAACGGCAGGTGAACACAAGGCAGAGACAGAACGGCAGGTGAACACAAGGCAGAGACAGAACGGCAGGTGAACACAAGGCAGAGACGGAACGGCAGGTGAACACAAGGCAGAGACAGGAAGGCAGGTGAACACAAGGCAGAGACAGAACGGCAGGTGAACACAAGGCAGAGACAGGAAGGCAGGTGAACACAAGGCAGAGACAGAACGGCAGGTGAACACAAGGCAGAGACAGGAAGGCAGGTGAACACAAGGCAGAGACAGAACGGCAGGTGAACACAAGGCAGAGACAGAACGGCAGATGAACACAAGGCAGAGACAGGAAGGCAGGTGAACACAAGGCAGAGACAGAACGGCAGGTGAACACAAGGCAGAGACAGAACGGCAGGTGAACACAAGGCAGAGACAGGAAGGCAGGTGAACACAAGGCAGAGACAGAACGGCAGGTGAACACAAGGCAGAGACAGGAAGGCAGGTGAACACAAGGCAGAGACAGAACGGCAGGTGAACACAAGGCAGAGACAGAACGGCAGATGAACACAAGGCAGAGACAGGAGGCAGGTGAACACAAGGCAGAGACAGAACGGCAGGTGAACACAAGGCAGAGACAGAACGGCAGGTGAACACAAGGCAGAGACAGAACGGCAGATGACTACAAGGC
>JAPQNM010000678.1:50000-52500 GCA_029783475.1 Metacarcinus magister | reverse complement strand
TTTAGGAAAATTCAAACTTTAGGAAAATTCAAACTTTAGGAAAATTCAAACTTTAGGAAAATTCAAACTTTAGGAAAATTCAAACTTTAGGAAAATTCAAACTTTAGGAAAATTCAAACTTTAGGAAAATTCAAACTTTAGGAAAATTCAAACTTTAGGAAAATGACACTTTGCTGTATAAAGGACGTAAGCCTCACCTGACCTTCCTACTCCTCACCACACCTGTATAAAGGACGTAAGCCTCACCTGGTTAGAAGGGCGTATGCAGTCCTGGCTCCGCGCGGCTCACAACACAACACAACGGAACTCAACTGGACAGGTCAGGCCGGATACACTTTCCGGTTCAGTGGTTCCAAGGTAACGGTTCACTGCGTTAGGTTGGTTCAATCGATCCTCCAGGAATGACGGAAAAAAATACGGTATATTAGAAAACAAACATTCACTACTCTTAACTTTGGAATTAGTATACACACACACGCACACACACATACACACGCACGCGCGCACACACGCACGCGCACACACAGTCACTCCTGTATACAAAGTTAATGAGAAAACTGCCTTAAATCAATATTCACAATAAGTTTTAACCTGTACGTGATTATATACATATACCTTCCGCTAACACCTTCTCAAATACCAAATTATTATACATCAATACTGACCCCGGACACAGCCACAGCCACACCTGTACACACCCACACCCACAGCCACAGCCGTGCACACACAGCCCACACCCACAGCCGTACACACAGACCACAGCCCCACACCGCCACAACCGTACACAGACACAGTCCCACACAGCCACAACCGTACACAAGACACAGCCCCACACCCACAGCCGGACACAACCATAATCACACCCACACCCACATACAGCCACACCCACACCCACACCCACATACAGCCACAGCCACACCCACACCCACATCCGTACACAACCACACCCACAGCCGTACATAGACAGCCCACAGCCACAGCCACAGCCCCACACACAGACGAGGACCCACCTTCCTCCCGTCCTTCCTCCACGGCTGACACTCGGGAACAGAGGCAGCTCCACCGGTTTTCTTGGCCAGGTAAACGAAGCAGAGAAGTTTTGAAGCTTCTAACTGGTCTTTGTGAAACTCCTCCTCATTCATCCGTGAACAGACCATACATACATACACACATACATACACACATACATACATACATACATACATACATACATACAACAGGTCCATCCCTTCCCTTCCTTGCAAACTGTAGCAGCTTTTTAATATATCAAATCAATAAACTATGAAGAAAAAACTGATGAGTTACCGAAGAGAGCAAAATAAGCTGTTTGTTTTGTGTATTGTTTCATTTATATGTGTCTATATCATCGAAGGACTTAATTGTTAACGAGGTGATTCAACCATTAGTAACTATCGCCCATTACATTGTCAAGGGGAAGCGTGGATGAATGTAAACTTTGGAAATATTCAACTATGTCCAACCACTTTTGTTTTGTTGTGTTATTTCAGTTATTCAAATGTGTGAGTGTATGTATGTGTGTATGTTAATGACCACCCTCCCCCCCTCCTTTGAGTTGTTCATCCTCCCTTGGTCAATGATTAGTGCCTGGAGAAAGCTGGGGAACTATGAATGTACGAACGAACAAACGTCACATCACAATTATAATTCTTTCAGCCCAAGTTACGGGATTCCTATTCAACACAACACAGACGCGATGACGAAAGTTTGTAATGGTGAACGAAAAACAAGTACTAATGTCATGTTCTTGAAGGAGGAAAGTGGTAGTTTAGACCACACAAATTAAGTGTTTATATTAATACTTACTTCATAAACGTAACTACTCATATAATTACACAAATACCTCCTTGCATAGTGTGTTTAGAGTGTGTTTCAGGGTGTTTTTAGAGTGTGTTTAGAGTGTGTTTAAGAATGTTTTTTAAAGTGTGTTTAAGTGTGTTTTAGAGTGTGTTTAGAGTGTGTTGAGAGTGTGTTTTAGAGTGTGTTTCAGGGTGTGTTTAGAGTGTGTTTTAGAGTGTGTTTAGAGTGTGTTGAGAGTATTTTAGAGCGTGTTTTAGAGTGTGTTTAGAGTGTGTTGAGAGTGTGTTTAGAGTGTGTTGAGAGTGTATTTTAGAGTGTGTTTAGAGTGTGTTGAGAGTGTGTTTCAGAGTGTCCGTCTTAATACAACTGTTATATTCGTAGACAAGAGGAAAAAAGTGAATTCCTTTTATGTCTATGAAATACCACAACCTTACGGAAGGAAAAATAGTTGTGAAATTTAAATGAATAAAGTATTAACAATATAATAAAATAATTCAATTCAATACAATTCCACACCACCACACACACACACACACACACACACACACACACACACACACACACACACACACACACACACACACACACACACACCCTTGTATGGCAATTAGTATCAGGCGCAAGAAGTTATTAGGAAAAGGAACTTGATGAGGGCAAGGAGAAGCGAGGTGGGCGGGTGGGC
>JAPQNM010000678.1:32500-45000 GCA_029783475.1 Metacarcinus magister | reverse complement strand
GTTAATAATTAGGTTTAGTTACGTTTAGTTAGGTTTGGTTGGGTGAATTTTGGTTATTCTTATTCAACTGCTAACAAAACAATTTCTATTTTGTAAATTTTTACATCTTCACCAAAATGGAGTGTGCTACGAAAAGAAATAGCGTCTGCACCTCGCACAACCCCCTACTTTTACTCATAGAAAACATTTGATAGCTTCTAAATTAACATAACAACCTAAATAAACCTAACTAAATTTAACGAAACCTAACGTAACCTAAAAAAATTATAAATCGTTTTTTTCTGTAATTCAGTGGCATAACTGTTCGAGGTGATCTGAGGTTGAATTTGCAGTGCATTATAAAGGTAACGAGATATCGACTGGGTCGTCTTACGAATCTTTACCATTTTCTTCCCCATTTCTTTTTTACTCATGCTTTGTATTCTTGTTACTGTTATTCCTAAACTTTCCATGTTTTTCCTAGCATCTTTACTCCATGCATCTGATCCCTCTTTTAACGTGTCCCTCATTACTTTTTCTACCATCTCATTTCTATCTCCCTATAGTGTGCTCTGGATGTATGACATTTTGCTTTTTATGAGCCTTAAGGCTGATAAAGGTGCAGACGCTATTTCTTTTCGTAGCACACGCCATTTTGGTGAAGATGTAAAAATTTACCGAATAGAAATTGCTATTGTTTCAAAAAGTGATGACCCTATTTCTCCTCTTATTCCTTCTGCTGTGTATTTCCTAGCATTGGAGTGTATTTGTTTACATTTTCAGACTACATTGTGATTGGCTCCCACTTCATGAAATCGCTCTTCTGATTGGTCTAGCGCCAATCAGCTGAGCTGCATTATGGACGGTCGGAACGAAACGGAACGGGTTTTACGATTACATCATTACGATCATCGTGAGCTACGAGCGTTGCTGCGAGCTTTAGAAAATACACCTTAGCGGTTATCGTAGGCCACGATAAAAGATGGCCGCTACGAGCACGTAACCATGATCGTAGCGGCGTCTGGCTACGATCTTTCGATAATCCCACCCCAGTAATAGACGTGGCACCGCAGCTAACCTAACCTCACGTCTTCACTCATGTCTACTCTTGCTGTGCGCCGCGGAAACTCAACACCTTCCCAGCCCGTCGTTCGGTAGCGACTCCCGCAATGATTATCAGCCGAGCTCAGCCAATCACAACGCCGCGAACAGCCAGCCGAGCCTCGCTGGCGTGCACAGCTCAGCTGATGCTCCAGAGCATCAGCCGAGGGGACTTGGACTGAGACTGGGGGGTTTTTTGTTTACATTTTGCAAGCCGACCAGAGGAAGTAGCCGCAGAATCTTAGACTTCCACTGTCGGAGACGTTTAAGCTAATTTTCCTATCTGTCAGAGACTGAGGTTCACCCAGGAACAATGCACTAAGATCCTTTGAAGTATAGAATAAGTAATTAAGACAGTGAAGTCAATACATTCGTATATATGATGAAGTAAGACGTTGTTTAATATCGCCGTCTCGGTAATAAGGAACTCGTCTTAAAACAGATGGTCAAGAAACGCCCTAAGACCCGACTATCTATTAATAACACAACACCTAATGTACTTAACTGTCTATATACAGATAGAGGCGACATAAAATAACAAATTTGATAGGAACATACCTTAATTATATCTGACATGTAAGTATTAACCTCGGGAGAAGACACTAATGTTATCTCCATATTATTCCTCAGCTACTTTCATTTTCAATTTTTACACAGTGCAGTCTCCCAAACATGTGCATACTTGTATTCATTAATGTATATGGGTTTATGTCTTGAATGTTTGTTTATAATCTAAGATAATCTAATTATTGTATTTACAAGTCAATAAATTTTCTTGGTTTTCTATCATGTTTACCTTAAAAGACATTATTTTCTCAGTAAATTACAACAATAATTTGATATGAATACTGAGATGGTTTGGACACCTGAAAAGACTGGGTGAGTTGCCAAGAATGATGTACAATGCTGGGATCACCTTCTGGGTAAGGTAATCCTTCAGATCACACTTAGAAAATAAATATATGAAAAAATAAAGCTCATTAAATGTATTCGAAACTGCTGGTAAATCTACATAACTACTGCTCGGACGATATCAATAGAAATATGAAGTCCTACATACTATACATAGTGTACTTAACACATTTGTGAAGGTTTCAGGTTGTGCTCGTCATTATAATCAAATATAGGCCATAAGGTATCCGGTAAATATTTCGAAATCAATTGCTCGACAGTAAATTGCTTGAAAAATAATATCTCGAACAATCAATTGCTCGAAAGGTAGATTGCTCGAAAAAAATTAGTTTAATGAATAATATCCAAAAATAAGATAAAGAAATACAACTTTATTATTGTTAATTGAACAGTTAAAATCAAGAACGGGTACATTTCTATTTAGGTTAGGTTATTATTTAGAGCAATTTACTGTTGAGCAATTGATAGTTTGAGAAATTATTTCTCGAGATATTGATTTCGAGTAATTGACTTAGAGAAATTGACTTAGATGCAGGCTTTAATATGGCAATCCGGAAAAAAATCTAGAGTGAAATGCCTAACTTTTGGGTAATGTAAAGCTTATATAACCGAACCTAACAGAGCCAAACCGTACCCAACCAAACCTAATCTAACCATAACCTAATATAACCTAACCATAACCAGTATTATTTTACATCTTCATTAGGAATGCTCTAGAGAATTCAGGGTTGTATTTTTGCATTACTTGTTGCATTTTGAAAAGGTTTTCTTAATTAAAATTCCGTCGCAAATTCTTAGTTTGTGAGATATTCAATGTTTTCTGTGAGACCTCTTCGAAAAGTAAAGTTTAGTTTGGTTTGAACAAGGTTCTGTTATTTGTCAATGTAGGTTAAGGTTTGGTTAATTTAGGTTATGTTATGTTAGGTTCAGGTAAAGATTCGGAAGACGACCCAGATTGTTTTTTGGACAAAGCAAATTTTTTCTGATAGAATTTGATGTGTTTTGAATTAATTTGATGTTTATTTGCTATGCCAGGTAATTTTTTTTCCCCAAGGTAAAAATTGCCACAAAAAAGTCAGATTAATTCAAAACCATCAAAATCAATAGGAGAAAAATTGCTTAAAGTAAACTTCATTAAACCTAAGCAAACCTAATTAAGCCTAACCTAACTAAATCTACCCTTACATAACCAAACCAGGTAAAGATTCGTAAGATGACCCACTCGATATCTCACTACCTTTGTAATGCACTGCAAATTCAACCTCCGATACTTGTTCAGATAGGTTAGGTTAGGTTTAATTAGGTTTGCTTTGGTTAAGTTAGGTTTAATTAGGTTTGCTTAGGCTTACTTAAAGAAATTTGTTCTCTTATTGATTTTGATGGTTTTGAATTAATCTGACTTTTTTGTGGCAATTTTTACCTTGGGAAAAAAATGCATGGCATAACAAACACACATCAGATTAATTCAAAACACATCAAAATTTATCAGAAAAAAATAGTTTTGTCCAAAAAACAGACTGGGTCGTCTTTCGAATCTTTACCTAGGTTAATTTAGAAGCTATTAAATGTTCTCTATGACCAACAATAGGAAGTTGGACGCGTTGCAGACAATTTATTTCGGTGAAGATGTAAAATTCTACCCCATGACCTAACCTAACTTGAAAGATGCTTTACCAGCTAAGTAATGGTTAGCACCGCCTGAAACCTTTACAGATGTGTTAAGTACACTATGTATAGTATGCACGACTTCATATTTATATCGATATCGTCGAATCAGTAGTTATGCAGAATTACCAAACTACTTACTGACAATCATTGTATTTTGTCTTCCCCCAAGAACCCCGCATTCCCACCCACAGGTCCCCAGAATTGTTGGGGGTTGATGGGGATGTCTTATTAGATATGCATTTGCGACGGAAATGAATGTCAAAATCTTTCGAAATGGATCAATATTTATACGAAAAGTGTGTTATTTACATCCAAGTGCATTGGGAGGAACTAGAAATTTACCAGCCACACTATCATCTACGCAATATCACCACGCTCACAGGAGTTTACGGCTTCTTTTATTTCCTCACATCTTCTAGCCATCTAAATACTGCATTTACTGCGGCTATAATTGCTCCAGACTCTATTATATGTTAATCAGCAAGTTTTTTCCACGGCGATAAGGGTGCCCACGAAAAGGGTACGCCGCCATCTTGGATCAGTCAGCTGATCATCACAACACGGCAAAAAACAAAAAAAAACACATCGACGTGCTGTGTGTCCTTTATCGTTCAGTTTCCGAAATTTGTACACCCCGTTGAACTCGCCCCAGGTATAGGGTAGAAGGTTTTTTGCTACTGCCGTTAAAACTGTTTGTCATACACGATAACTTTTTGAACTAATTTTACTGTAAATTGGAATATCTAAAAGTTTTATTGAAGTCATTTTTCACGTATCTGTGACGGTAAGGAATTTTTGATTTTGTGGTCCGAAAATGTCCACCAGAATTGAGGTCGAATATGTTTTTGCCATTTTACTACGAAACTATTACTCTTACAGGAAAAAGGATTAGAAACAAAGTTATGCAGCTTGAAAAGATCTTTCGATTGATGTCATCACCTTTCCAATATCTATTATACCTTTGGAGAAAAGTTAATTATTGTGAGCAAAATTAATGTTTTCTTTGTTCAATTCTTACATCTATACTTATGCTCCAATTCCACATCACTATAGCTCAAAAGAACGGGCGTGTCCTGCTCTTTCTTTTATATTCTGTACTCTTTTTACGTAAACCTCATAATTTTCGAGTTATTTCAAAATACATGATTTATGCCAAAAAATCTGAGGTGGGTATCCTTGGAAATTTCATGCAAATTTCCACACCTCGGAATTTCATGAAAATTTGTACATAAAGGTTTTCGGTCATACTGAACACGAATCTGGACTCAGTTTCATCATTACTATAACATCAAACATTAAAAAAAAAAATATATATATATATAAAAATAAGAGATACAGGAAATACTTTCATTTTTCCCGTTACCATCACTTCATATTCATTATTATTATTATTATAGTATTTATTCATCATTATGGTGATGGTGGTGATGGTGGTGAGGGAGATTCTTACAACAATTTAATAGATTAAGATAATAATAATGTGTGTGTGTGGTGTGTGTGGTGTGTGTGGTGTGTGTGTGTGTGTGTGTGGTGTGTGTGTGTGTGAAATTTTAGAAACGTCTCCACCAATATTTATTTCCATGGCATCACTGAGGGTGATGGCAGCCTGCCCCGGCCTCACCGCAGGTTGCTGTGACGTTCAGCCTGCTGGGGAAGGAAAAGTAGAGTGTTTGTGTATGTGTGTGTGTGTGTGTGTGTGTGTGTGTGTGTGTGTGTGTGTGTGTGTGTGTGTGTGTGTGCCTAAGGAGCGTCGGGGTCTAGTGCTTGGGGGTGGTTGGTGATGGCAGCAGCATTGCCTCGCACCACAACCAGGCTGACCCTCTGTCGCAGCCAGCAGGTTTCCCGTGTGTCTCCTGTCTCTGCTGCTATCCGCTTACCCAGCTCCTGCAAGATCTTGCGAAACGCTGGGCCCAGCACTCCCGACGTCTCGACCGCCAGCGGCTCGAAGCGGTAGCGTGTTGAGAGTGCCGCGTAGCGATGCCGTTTGCGCTGTTCGGCTGCTTGGGCTGCGTGTGTGTGTGTGTGTCTCGACCGCCAGCGGCTCGAAGCGGTAGCGTGTTGAGAGTGCCGCGTAGCGATGCCGTTTGCGCTGTTCGGCTGCTTGGGCTGCGGCACCGGGTTTTGTGGCGCAGTTGGTGACGTGCGTGGTGCCAAAGGTGTTGGTGCACGTCACGTCCCACAGCAGCGATCGGCCTCCACTGAAGGGGTAAAGGGTCACTCCGTCCGGTCTTCGTCCGTCACCCCGGTAGGGCCCCGCGGTTCGAGAAGCGCTGGTACCCCAGCGGCAGCCAAGCCGCGCCGGATCACATCGTTGAGGGCAGCATGGCGTGGCAGTCGGCCGGGGTCGTGGTGGTAAGACAGCTGGTGGTGGCCGAGGTTGTCCGCCATAGCGCCGCATCTGCAGCGGTGCGGTATGCAGACCTGCGTGCCGAGTCGGAGGGCGACTCCAGCTCGGACAGCATCGTCTGGCAGGAGGAGGCCAAGGCTCAACACTGGTAGGGCATATAGCCAGGCTCCGCTGTGAGGCTCGGCTGCTGCAAGCAGGCGTGCACGTGTGTGTGTGTGTGTGTGTGTATGTGTATATGTGTGTGTGTGTGATAGACAGGCTGACCCCTACCCCTCCTAAACTCCTTACTTCCCCATCTTACCTCCAGATATATATATATATATATATATATATATATATATATATATATATATATATATATATATATATAGAGAGAGAGAGAGAGAGAGAGAGAGAGAGAGGGAGATACTTTACCTAGTCTTAAAACAGTATATATTCATGTCTATTCACGATAAGTCTGAACAATTCCACCCTAATATATATTTTTTTAATCTCTCTATCTCTTTATCACGAACCAATAATCTATAAAATGAACTAAAATCAGATCATTGTTAAATAATTAGGCTTAGGACTAGAGGAGTGGCGCATTACATCCCCCTATGACTGCTTAAGAGACATGTGAGGCTGCAGTTTGCTCCGCCCTCTCAGCTAACACAGGCGTAAGCACACATACACACTCCCGCCTGGCCCCGCCTACAATCACTAATTCCTCTTATATCACACTAACAAAGTAATTACATACATCCTAAACCTCACATATTAAACAAAATACATATCATTAACTATTCCATACATTAATACAGTAATTACAAGTCATAATTAGCTATATTAACGTCATTTCACTCTCCCTCTCTGTATCGTCTAGTCCCGCCCCAGGCCGCCTAACACAGGCGTAACCACACCATCCCTCGCCTTCCCTTCTCTCTCTACCTCAGGATAGTAACTCCACTCCTGGATTACTATTGACTATTCTTCTCTCTTTGGGATCTATGGTTGACGTCTGGCTGATTTTCTTCACCTCTTCACCGATTTTACTCTTCTTGTGACCTTCGCACGCCCGCGATTCGTCAATAGCATCGCATAAGTGTGGGTGTTAAGTAGTGGTGTTCAGGGCAGAGTATAGACTTAGCTCCTCCCCCCTGTGCCGCCCACCCAAGCTCCCTCTTGGAAGGGGGAGAGATGGAGGGAAGGAGGGAAGGAAGAAGGGGAGAGAGAGGAGGAAGAAGGGAGGAAGGAAGGAAGGAAGGAAGGAAGGAAGGAAGGAAGGAAGGAAGGAAGGAAGGAAAGAAGGAAGGGAGGAGGGAAGGAGGGAAGGGAGAAGAGGAAGGAGGGACGGACGGAAGGAAGGAAGGAAGGGAGAGAGAGGAGGAAGAATGGAGATAGGGAAGAAGAGGGAGAGAAGGAAGGGAGAGAAGGAAAGAAGGAAGGGAGAGGAGGAAGAAGGAAGGGAGAGAGAGAGAGAGAGAGAGAGAGAGAGAGAGAGAGAGAGAGAGAGAGAGAGAGAGAGAGAGAAGAATTAATATGAAAATCAATAATAAATAAATAAATAATAACAATAATTGCAATAAAAACTAAAGGAACAATAAACCAGAAAGAAGGAAGGAAGGAAGGGGAGAGGGAGAGAGAGAGAGAGAGAGAGAGAGAGAGAGAGAGAGAGAGAGAGAGAGAGAGAGAGAGAGAGAGAGAGAGAGAGAGAGAGAGAGAATCAATGATAATTAAGAATAGGAAGAGAAGCAATAACTCAAGAAAATAATAATAAATAAAGAAACAGAATAATAATTAATAATAAGAGAAAGAAAATGAATAATAATAATGACATAGACGATAATAAGAGGAAGAAGAAGAAGAAGAAGAGATAGAAGAAGAAGAAGAAGAAGAAGAAGAAGAAGAAGAAGAAGAGATAGAAGAAGAAGAAGAAGAGATAGAAGAAGAAGAAATAGATAGAAGAAGAAGAGATAGTAGAAGAAGAAGAAGAAGAAGAAGAAGAAGAAGGAGATAGAAGAAGAAGAGAAGAAAACAAATTAAGAGAGAATATAAGGAAAATGAATAATAATAATAATAATAATAATAATAATAATAATAGTTGATTAGTTACATACATACAGCAAAGTACACACAGGATCTAGATAACCCTATGTGTACACCATCTCTAGGTTACGTACACAGAATGGCAGGGTTTGTGGCAGGGGTTGTGGCAGGGGTAGTGGCATGGGGATGTGGCAGGGGTAGTGGTAGGGGTTGTGTGTGGCAGGGGTTGTGGCAGGGATTGTGGCAGGGGTAGTGCGGCGAGCAGGGTTGGCGCCTCACACATTTTCCGCGACCTACTCTTCTTTCCTCTATAGACAAGTGTTAACCCGTCTTTGTCATCTGAAGGAAGGTCGGTGGAGATAGAAATAGAGGTGGAGGGAGCGGATGGAGGGAGCGGGTGGAGGGAGCGGATGGAGGAGCGGGTGGAAGGAGCGGGTGGAGGGAGCGGGTAGAGGGAGTGGGTAGAGGGGCGCGCATCACCATGAGGTAGGGCTTGTAACGAGGCTGTAGCTGTGGTATCAGTAGTTGTAGTTGATGTAGCAGGGAGTACAGAGGCAGCAGAGGCATTTACATTCGTAGCAGGAGGCACGGTTAAGGTCAGCAGAGGAGGACGCAGCAGCAGGAAGGCGGGAAGTAGCAGGAAGGGAAGTAGCAGACTCAATAACTGCTACCTTAGTTTTGACAGTAGTTTGTTGATCATTAATCTTCGCCATTTTGAAGGGAGACGAGAAACAGGGAAGGACAGAGATTGGGTTGAGGTGAATGAAGCCTTTCCACCCCTCAAGGTCACACCCTATAGTTCCCTACCTATACTATACTATACTATACTAGCCACCCTCTAATGGGCGTCGCACTAGTCCCGCCACCACCACCACCACCACCATCATGCCCCTCGAGGCTCTGCACACCACACCAGTTGCTAGGCTCCCGTCACCCGCTACTTGCCGCCTCGTGCACACCTTTCACAGCTACATCCACGCCATTACAGAACCCTTTCCTCGACTCTGTGAGAAGGGTAATAAGATGCTTCCACAGAGTGATGGACTGCCTACACGACTTCCTCCGGGCCGAGCTGTTGATGGCGATTGACAACACTGCCCTCCCACCACTCCTACCACACGCTGCACGCTCACCACAGACTCTGACCAACACAGTGTATCAGAGTAACGCTCATCGTGCCCCGCTGCCGCCCCTCCCCGATACACTCAAGGTGCTGCAGTGGGCGTGCACGGGCTGAGAGGTAAGAGGAACACCTTGACCTTGTGTTCCTACAGGAGACACTTGGAGTGGAGGATGGCGGGCTACACGCTACACTCTCTCCCGACGCGTGGTGAGGACGGGCGGCGCGGCAGTATGATTGTGGTGCACAGCTCCCTGCCACACCACAGGATCACTCACCCAGTGCACTGTGGCGAGGGTGTGCAGGTGATGGGTGTGCAGCTGCAGCTCCCAGGTCTGAGCCTCCCACGCACTGTTTACAACTTATACTGCAGTCAACGAACACAGTTAGAGGCTGGCGAGCTGCTGTCACTCGCTACACACACACCACAACGTCCTGGTAAGAAGGGATTTGAACGCCCACCACCCTGAGCTGCAGTCTGCCTTCCCCACCAACCACCAACCACCGACACAACTGGACCACACCTGACCACTGTGATGGACGAGGTGCCTCACGTCACTCTCCTCAACAACGGGGAGCACACCCACTTAAGAGGGGGCAGGCTTGACCTCACGCCTGCTGCTTCCTGGCACCTCCACCCCACGGCCCTACAGCCCACGGATCACGGCCCACGCTCACCACCGACCACTACGCTGTCCTCACCACCCTCAGGATTACACCGACGGCTCCGTCCATCCTGAGAGGGGAGCGACGGGCTCCACTCACCCCCCCCCCACCGCCCACTGCCATTGGATTTACTTCACCACTACAACGCCTGTGTGAGCGGGAAGTGTGTTTGTGGTGCAGTGTTAGAGTGACAGTACCTGGGCCTGATTGTTGGCCTTGTTAATGGTCGTTGTTTTGTGAAGAGTGTAAAGAGTTAATAGTGAATTAGTGGTGAGCATCTTGACCTGTGTGTTTCCTTAACTAATCACCGCCAGGTAGAGAGAGAGAGGGGGGGGGGGTGTCCTTGTTACAATACATTCTACATTTCTTTTACGATTCCATACACTAAAACTGTAAGTATAAAATCCTATTCAGGTGTATTTATGATGTTAGATAAACTCCTCTCCATCACTACCTCCCTCCCATGTGTGTGTGTGTGTGTATTTACCTAGTTGTATATTACAGGGTTTGAGCGGGGCTCATAGTGCCCTGTCTCCATATCTAAAATTATCCAACCTTTCCTTGAATATATGTACATTATCTGCTGTAACGATCTCTTCACTCAAGCTATTCCACACATCCACGGTAACCCTTAGTGTTCCCCTTCTCCTTCCCGGAAGTACCATTTCCTCAGTCTCATGTCCAAAACTCTCCAGTAAAATTTCTTCTTTTCGGTATCTGTCCTTCTCTCGTTTTTTTCCTTTGCTTCATTTCTCAGCTCCTTCTCTTTTTCCCTTTCTTCCAGGTTCATATCTCTTTTTATCCACATGGTTTTGTACTCTGAATTCCCAGCCAGTTTTCCAGTTCTCGCTAATATTTCTTCTACTCCAACTTGGGACCTCATTTTAACTTTTAATGGTCTATTACTTTCCTCATTATATTTTCCAATCCTATATACTTCTTCAATTTCCTTTTCCAGTTCCTGTTCCTCGTCCTGAATCATTGTTATAATGCTTTTGACCATCTCTTTCTCCTCCTTCTCCCTCACATACTTTAATGGGTTCCTCTTTTCCTGTAATCCGAAGATTATCATGCACTTTTTCTTGTCAACCGTATCTCGCACTAATCCTTCCTTTTCTTTAATCACTTTTATAACTGTGTCTTCAGTGTTCTCTTGAATCTGCTTTTTTATTACTTCTGCAAAGGAAACCTCCTCTCTCTCCCTCCTCCAAACTTTCTTCATCTCCTCCAGTTTTGTATCACTCACCAACACTTTCTCTTCCTTAATCACTTTTATAACTGCCTCCTTGGTTTCTTCCCTTATTTGATTCTTAATCACTTCTGTAAGATTAGGCTCACTGATTGCACCATTCTCATCTTCACTTTTAGTGCCCACTAACTCCCTCAGACCCTCCACGTCGGTTTCACAATTATTGCACTTATCTTTAAGGGCCCTGTTTTCCTTCTTTATTTCTTTCAACTCTTCTTTAAGTGCACTGTTTTCTTTCTTTATTTCTTTCAATTCTTCCATCACTCTATCTTGTTTTTCCAACACTGTCATGGTCATCTCTAATGTATCTCACTTCTCCTTCCAATGTTCTTATTCTCTCCATACTGCTCTCTTCCTTTTCAAAACCATAGAATTCCCTCTCATTCCAATTACCTAGACGTCTCAATGCTGGTGGTGTTTCTAAATTAGCTACCCTCTCTCGAACTGATTGTTTGTTTACATTATCAGCTGGGTTGGTTTTGGCGGGAATTTCCCCTTCCATCATTTCTCAGCCCCAAACTGCGACTTTCACACGTAATATGGAGACAGGACACCCTCTATCCCCCTCTCCCCCTGCAAATACATCACCAGGCAAGGCAAATATTTGCTGGAGGGTCGACAGGATCCAGTCTCAGGAGCTCGATGATCACACCTCCACCTCCGACCGCTGCCCCGCGGTGTGTGTGTGTGTGTGTTTACAGACTAATTATTGTATTATATTGTTAAGTGTATAATAATAATGATAATAATAATAATAATAATAATAATGTGTTTTCTAGGTTCATGAAGGCTGCAAATAGTGTTTCATTTTCCCTTATTACTTCTCTAACATCCCTCCACTCCTAACCTAACCTAACCTAACCTAACCTAATCCTAACCTAACCTAACCTATTATTATTATTATTATTATTACTATTATTACCTAACCTAACCTATTATCATTTATATTATTACCTAACCTAACCTATTATTATTTATATTATTACCTAACCTAACCTATTATTATTACTATTATTACCTACCCTAACCTAACCTAACTTAACTTATTATTATTTATACTATTATTAATATTATTACCTAACCTTAACCTAACCTAACCTAAGCTAACGATTGATTCAGGTGAGTGAGATGGAGTCCAACCTGCATGAGGGTTGTGTGGCTCAGTTTGATGACTCCGACACCTTGCACTCCTTCAGGCTAGTGGTCATCCCCCCTGAAGGGTACTGGTGGGGGGACGTGTTTGTATTCAAGGTCAATGTACTAGAGGAGTATAATATTGCGGTGAGTGTGTGTGTGTATGTGTATGTACGTGTCTGTCTGTGTGTGTGTGTACGCGCTGTAATTTTTTTGTTTATGTTGCTCTTGTATGCAGTCCTTTTTGGTTTCTTCTTGTGTCCTGTGTGTGTGTGTGTGTGTGTGTGTGTGTGTAT
>JAPQNM010000678.1:0-12500 GCA_029783475.1 Metacarcinus magister | reverse complement strand
GACAATAGGGAGTTTTAAAAGAAGACTAGACGGCCTTATGGAGGGGGATGAGAGGTGGGTGTAGGTAATCAGGGAGTATTGGAGTAACAGGAACTACCTAGTGCAGGCATCCGGACCTGCACTATAGTCAGACCGACCTTAGGCTGTGGTCAGGGTGTGACCATCGTGGGGAATACCCGTGTTACAGCGGTGCCACGTGTCGAGATTTGCGCGCAAATTCAAATCAATTGTCGTGATAATGTCATGACAATGTCATGCCGTTGTCGTGAAGGACCAATAATCATGACCAAATGTCACGACTGCTCATTCTTGGCGCAGTCGTGACGAAAATCGTGAATGTGTGAAAGGGGCTTTAGACGCGCTGCCGCGCATCAAAACATTCAACATTTAATTTTCTAGTGAATTAATAATTTGCGAACAAAATGTGTGTAGTGTTATGGTGGTTGAATGGTTGCAGGGATTCACGCAGGTGATTGAATTATTTGAAGTGTTTCACGGGAGGTGAGTTGGCGACCCTGTCCGCGAGTCTAGGCAGTGGTTATAGGTGGGCGAGAGGTTGGATAAAGGAAAGAAGTGGTGTTGCGGCAGAGGCGCAGACTGAGCCCAGACACGGTACACTGTACACGTCGTCCTGCTGCCCTTGTCTTTCACCTTCGGGTGTCCAACACATTTTGACGGCCCCTCAGGTCTAGGTTAGTTAAATAAATATAGGTGTCCGTCCCTCTACCCATGTACTGAGTTTTGTTACCTCATTGTCCTCACCTTAGTGACAACAGTAAGTGTCTGTTGTCAGGTTGTCAGATTGTCTTTCCTCTCTCACCTACGGAGTGTCCGCCTCAGTGAGCGTGCTTTTGGGGTGAATTAACACCGATCGGCCCCCCTAGAGTGGTTTGGCAAGACAATCTGACTCTAGGAAACTCCTCCCTGACGTCCTCCGGCTTGTGTCCCGCTCCCCTCCTGTAGGAGGGGGGTGTACCCCATGGCTGAGGCCGCCTCCCCCCCTCCCCCCTCCCCCCTCCAGGGGGAGGGAGGGTCCTGACCGACCACCCCCGACAAACACAGACCCGACTATCAAATGTAAATTCTTTCATCATCAAAAAAGTTATCGATGTAAATATTGGCACTGTTGCCAATGTTAAAAAACTTGCAAGCGGAGATCTGTTAGTTGAAACATTAAACGCAAAACAAGTCACTTCCCTAATGAAGCTACGACGCATGCATGATATTGAGATTGAAGCTTCGATCCCAGTATCCATGAACTCGTGTCGGGGGGTTGCCTCCCATCGCGACTTTGTGGATATGACGGAAGATGAAATCGTTGATAACATGCATGACCAGGGCGTTATTGGGGCTAGAAAGATCACTAAATTCGTTGACGGTGCGAGAAGGAACACTGCTTCAGTTACTTTAACTTTTGCTGTTGCCAAGTTGCCCGACAGAGTGGATGTAGGATACGAGCGGGTTCCCGTTCGTCCCTATATTCCAAACCCTCTTCGGTGCTTCAAATGTCAGCTCTATGGCCATCACGGAAATGCTTGTCGTTCTGTTCACTCTTTCTGCGGTAAGTGTGCTTGCGAGGGTCATTCGTCGGAACAGTGTTTGTCATTGGTAGAGAAGTGTCGTAACTGTTCAGAAGCTCACTCTACTTTCTCGCGGGATTGTCCTGCTTGGAAGCTGGAGAAAGAGATCTGTACCGTTAAAGCAGTCGAAGGCATCTCGTACTTTGACGCGAGGAAGCGAGTGAAGGAGACGCACGTTGCGCCTTCTCCAGGCGTTTCATACGCGGCAAGCGTACAGATGCGTCCAGTGATGAAGTCTGTTTCGATTCAGACTGAGCCTCTGCCTGCTGCACCTGCCCCAGCTGTTTCCCTTCCTACGAAAACCTCATCTGCTCTTCCAACACCTACTACCAAAAACACAATCACACCTGCCACATCCTCCTCCCCCTCCTCTTCCTCCACCTCCACCTCCACCTCATCCTCCTCCTTCACTACAACCAAATATGCCTCTGCTGTCTACCACTCCACCAAAGAAAGGAAAGAACGCCAAGGATAATAATAAATGTAATTATACCACTTTAGAACGCAATTCCTCTTCTCATGTCCTCGCGGCTCCCGCGCCTTCGAGGAGGGGCTCTCACGCTCGCTCCCTCTCGACCAGCTCCGGGGAGTTAACCATAGATGAAGCCATGCAGATCTCCTCTGGCAAGAGCTGAGAGAGGTCCCCGGCTAGCGCCCCCGAGCGCAAAAAAACTAAGAACCACGGCCACTCCCATAACTCTTAAGCCATTACGTTCAACGTTTTACAGTGGAACTGTAGAAGTATTCTGAATAAACTTCCATATTTGTCACTTTTAGTGAACTTACACAGGCCGTCCGTTATTTGCCTACAAGAGACGATGCTGGAGGATCATCCTGATCCTTCAGTACTAAAACACTACCATGCGTATAGAAGACACGACGGTCACCGCGTGGCCGTTTACACACATAAAACACTATCACACACAGAAGTGACGTTGGATACCACTCTGGAGGCAGTCGCGTGCAGAGTGAAATTCAATGGCACGTATCTGGCTATCTGTTCTCTCTACTTGCCTCCCAATACGCCTATTGCTGATGATGACTTAAGGTCGTTATTTCACCAGCTTCCAGGCAAGAAGCTGGTTTTGGGCGACTTTAACGCCCATCATCGGCAATGGGGCAGTGAGGTGTCAAGTGTACGCCGGGAACAGATTGTTAACATTCTCCTACAGACAAACCTCTGTCTTCTGAACGATGGTTGTGCGACTCGTGTAGACGATCGGACTGGTAACGCGACTGCCATTGACCTGTCATTGGCCTCGGCAAATATGTTCCCTGACTTCTCTTGGAATGTCAGCGACGACTCACACGGAAGTGACCACCTACCAATCTGCATTTCTTATGCATGCGACGTTGCCACTACCCCTCCTCCACCTAAATTTAATTTTAAAAGAGCAGATTGGACAACCTTCCGTGTGATCGCCGATGTGGATATATCTGGCGAGGACACTGACACAATGGTTAGTAACGCAACACAATCCATTTTACACGCCGCTGAGGCATGTATTCCGAAAACTTCTACAATTTACACAAAGCCTGGAGTTCCTTGGTGGACAACGGATTGCCGACAAGCACTTCGTGAGCGTAATAGGCGATACAGGTATTTCAGCCAGCAGCCCAGTCAAGCTAATTTCATGGCCTATAAAAAGGCAAGGGCTCAGGCAAGGAAAGTCATCCTTCAAGCTAAGAGGGGCTCTTTCAGAGAGTATACTTCATCTGTAAACCGCACAACCCCGCTAGGACAGGTCTGGAACACGGTCCATGTCCTTAGCGGGAAAAAAACCACAACCCCAATAACCGCACTCATCAACAACGGGGATGTGACAGACACCCCCCCAGCCATTGCCAATGTCATAGCCCGGCAATTTAAGCAGGCGAGTAGCTCCGCCTCGTTTCACCCTGCCTTCCTTCCCCGGAAGGAGACAGCAGAACAAACTGTCCCAAACTTTGCCACAGGAGGCGTAAACACTGACTACAACTCACAGTTTACGCCGGATGAACTCCTCCTTGCCCTGAAATCCTGTAAAGGCTCCAGTCCTGGTCCAGATCAAATATCTTACAGTATGCTCCAAAATCTCGGCCCTAGTTCACTCATTAAACTACTCTCCCTTTACAATAGAATCTGGACCACTCATACTTTCCCCCAATCTTGGCATTTTGCTCACGTTATCCCAATACCCAAAAAGACTGGTCGCCTTACGGACCCCAGTGCGTTTCGTCCTATTGCGCTCACGAGTTGTCTCTGTAAGGTCATGGAACGTATGATTAACAAAAGGCTGCTTTTTGTTTTAGAAGCAAAAGGTGTGTTAAGTGGTCAACAATCGGGCTTTCGTAAATACCGAAGCACGATGGACCACTTAATGCACCTGGAGCATTGTATTTCAGAGGCTTTCGCCAAAAATGAATTCATGATAGAGTGTTCTTGGACATTCACAAAGCCTTCGACATGACATGGCGACACGGTATCCTCATGAAACTTCATGCTCACGGTTTAAGAGGTAATTTATCTATTTTTGTTTATAATTTCTTACAGGACAGAACTTTCTCTGTCAAGCCTCCCAGTAACGTATTATCGGACATTTATGTCCAGGAAAATGGGGTGCCAGAGGGTAGTGTTCTTAGTCCTACTTTATTTTGGGTTATGATTAATGATATTCTGTCATCAACTCCTGTCCCAAGAAATCTTAAATACTCGCTCTACGCTGACGACTGTGCGTTATGGCATTCGTCGCCAAACGTGCAGTTCTCGGCTGGACGGATTCAAATTGCTCTTGACTCCGTCCAACAGTGGGCCTCTCTGTAGGGATTTAAGTTTTCTATTCCAAAGTGTATCGGTGTAGTTTTCACTCAACGTAAAATTCCTGCTTTGCATATTTCTCTTCAAGGCCAACCGATACCATTTCAAAATTCAGTTAAATTCTTGGGTCTGCATTTTGACAGCAGACTCAATTGGAAAACACACGTAAATAATTTGTTAGTTCGTTGCCATAAAAAAGTCAATGTCCTAAAATACCTATCAGGTACTTCATGGGGAGCAGACAGAAAATCTTTATTAATGGTGTACAAGTCCTTAATTCGTTCTCACTTAGACTATGGCTCACCGGTGTATGGGTCTGCGTCGGACGCAACACTGAGGAGGCTGGATGTTTTTCAGAATGTATGTCTGCGAATGTGTCTTGGAGCCCTGCAGTGTACACGCGTGGGGCGTTTGGAGGTGGAGGCAAATATACCACCACTGAGTGTGCGACGTGACGGCCTACTACTGGCATACGGCCTGTCAACGGCCCGGAAGACTCCACTCGGTCTCATGGCAGCTACTGTAATCAAACGGCACCACCACCTCCACACTGGTCGACACCATCCACTAGCTGTCCGACTTCACACTATATGCCAGGAGTGTGAAGTGGACCTTGACGGTGTTGACCAGCTTGTGCAACCAACAAAAGCCCCTTGGGAGCCCAAAGCCACCATCGCTACAAAATGGCTTCCCCAACACAATCCTGCCATGACCGAAGTGGAGATATGTCATCACTTCCGGGCTCTCGTCGCTAGCCTCCCTCCCTCCCTCCACCTTTACACTGACGGCTCCAAGTCGAGTGAATGTGTGGGTGCTAGTGTTTGGTCGTGTGAATGTGCCCTCAGGTTCCGACTACCTTCCCATACATCGGTGTTTTCCTCAGAACTTTTTGCTATTGATAAAGCCATAGATTATGCACTAAATTCAAATCATAACGTAATTGTCATTTTCACGGACTCTATGTCAGCCCTTCAGGCGATAGAGTCCGGGCGCACGGATGCCAATGAAATCCAAGGCAACATTATTAATAAGCTAAATTCACGCCGTAAATCTTTCTCTTTGTATTGGGTGCCTGGTCATTCGCGTATTTACGGGAATGAGCAGGCTGACATGCTGGCTAGGTCCACTGCAGAGCTCGAGGGAGCGTGGAACCTCCGTCGAGATCTGCAGTCATGTCTCTCGGCTGCAAAATCATCAGTTTTCCTCCTGTGGCAAAGTCACTGGGACAACCTCCATCTTCACACAGTAAAACCCATCCTGGGCGAGTGGGCTTCCTCCAACCGCCCCACAAGGCGTCAGGAGGTGGTCCTCGCACGCCTCAGGATGGACTGCACCCTAGCCACCCACATGCTCCCCTACATCGCCCACGCCTTCCCACCCCAATGCATCACCTGCCATACTACCCTCTCTATCGACCACATCCTGCTTCACTGTGTGCGTTATCGGGAGGCGCGACGGTCCCTCGCAGCCTTCTGTGAGGCCCGCCGCCTTCCGATGACGCAGACCACCCTTCTGGGTGACCAGCATCCGGATGTGGTCGATAGCCTGATGATTTTTCCTGGCCGAGACCAATTTAATCAAAGAGTTATGACTTACTTGTATATTCCAATGTTTATTGTTATTTTACCACTATGTATATACTGCACTTTTTTTTTGTAATAAATATGTTTTGATATGAATGATTGTATGTATTATGTGTCTAGCGTGAATGTCAATTATTCCCCATGTATACTTAAATACGTATTCGTACGTATCCTCCCCCATTGTATGTATGTACCATTTTTGTCCCTCACCTCCCATGACTAATGACTTTAGTTTTTGCTTTAGGTTCAGGCTCCCAAGTATGAATGTGTACATGATGCGTGACTGAAATTGTATGAAAGTATATCTTGTTTTCTATGTACAAAAATATAAAATTAATAAAAATAAATAATTAAATAAAATAAAATAAACAGATATATAAATAAATAAACAAATAAAAATTAAATAAATTAAAATTAATAAAATAAGCACCAAAAATATATATTTAAATTAAAAACCTAAATGGCCTAATAGCCTATGCCATGGCTGATGGTCAGCGGCAGAGGCAGTGTGTGGTTTCTTGGTAGGGGAGTGTGGTCCTGGGTCAGTTGTGTGTTGTGTGTAGCTGTCTAGCTCGGTGATTCCCAAACTTTTTTATTTATGCGACCCTAAATACAGTGTTAAACAGGACTAGTGACCCTAAATGTGTGAACACGTAGTAATAAATACAACCATTTTCATGTTAGTTATACTTGCAAATGTTGATGAGCTTACGTTATTCTATTTATATCAGTGGCGTATGGTGGTTTCTGTCACTGGGTGTGCTGAACAGTGATTCTGTCCCTAAATAACATATACCTAATTACTGTCAATTAGCTAGAAGTCAAGGGAAATGCACGTGCTCCCTCGACACTGGCGTCAATGAAACTGAGTATAACTTGGCAACTCAACTTACTTCCGTTGTTTCATCGGTAAGAGAGTCCATGACTTAGGTTGCACTTAATCTTTATTTCTGATTGAGTGACTTAATAACATTTGGTTTCATAATAAATACTATATTATAATTTCTGCAAGTCTTAATTATGCCCATATAATGAATGGCAGACACTTTATACCTTCTAGCCAATATAACATTTCAGCAGCAAAAACGAACGCAAGCAGTGTGCATTTGTAGAGCCGCACACCCACCTCCATATTTTCAACAGTCTGCCCTCCCACTCCACCGTACGCGCTATGTTACATAATGATACAATAGTGCCGACATAAAGGCAAAAGCTTCCCGACCTACACCTGACAATTGATTATTGGGTGTGCAGTGCTTCTACAGAACACCTATAGTGCAAAATATTATAACACCGCTAAAAACATTAAGAAAAATATCGTTTCCCACTTACTGCTGAATTTATTTATAACTATCATGCATTTCTTTCTCTGGCTGAGGGTGTGCGGCGCACACCTAGCACACCCTGAATATACGCCCCGGATTTATATAGGTTTATATTACTAACACAGATAATCTTTACGCTGTCCTACTGAAGTCGATCAGCTACATTACTCAAAATCAAAATGTGACCACCTGTGAAGTATTTTATTTATTTATTTATTTATTTATTATTTTCTAAGACCCTCCGGTGACCCTCAGAAAAACCCTCGCGACCGTCATTAGGTGAAGGAGGTCTTGTTGGGATTGGTTGATAATCGTCACCGGCCGTCACCCGAGGTAGCAAGGCACTGCGAATCGAAGTGCCTTGCTACCTGGGGTGAGTGTTCTACATTGGACTGTTATTTGGTAAAATTTGACATCTCCACCATAATGGCGTCTGTTTACGTCTGCGTCTTGCCTCTGCACCTCGTCCAACTCCCTACTTTTGGTCATAGAGAACATTTGATGTCTTCTAAATTAACCTAACTTAACCAAACCTTAACTTATATTGACAAATAACAGAACCTTGTTAAAACCAAACTAAACTTTACTTTTCAAAGAGAAGGTCTCGCAGAAAACATTGAATATCTCACTAACTAACAATTTGCGACGGAAATGTAATTAAGAAAACCTTCTCAAAATGACCTTTCTGGTGAAGATGTAAAATAATACCTGTTATTTTTATTTATCTAACAACATAGTAGAAAAATATCTTAAAATATCTTTGGATTACTATTCCACACCTTAACATGCCAAAATTCGTAGGATGTCAGGATCTGCATTTAATAACCAAAAAAACTGCATACTGTTCTGTACATGCTGACATATTATTTGTACAGGAAAGGGTTGGTAGTGTACCAATAATAAGGAAGGTGATATCCCCATCCAATGATTAATTGGAAACAAAAACCATAGATTGACCTAATAAAATTAAGAACCCAAATATCGCAGATGTGCTAGTGAGAAGGTAAGGTAGGAAGGTTTGTGTTCTTGGCAAAACTAACAAGCTGAATGGTGCAGTAATGCCGTGAAAACACACCACACGAAGATACAAAGGTTAAACTGTGGTTAGGTTATCTTCATGACCAGTATATACAGTACGAAAAGCACCAAGCCTTTTGTGCAACTGTGTGTTACATGTAAGGGCCTCAGCAGAAGAGTCGATCATGACCATACTAAAAGTAATCACATTATGCTTTACACAACACACAAGAGGACAAGAAATGACGTGAAGGAGTGTAGGACAAAATCCCCCTAGGATAAAAAAAATAAATACCTAGGAAAAATTTTTGATGACATCACCATCCCATGACAAAATATATATATATATATATATATATATATATATATATATATATATATATATATATATATATATATATATATATATAAATCATAATTTTTGTTCTTATTATTTGTAATGTATGAATACTTCTCTGAGATGTAAATTATTACATTCATTATATAATAACACCAATCACAAAAAACCTAACCTAACTTAACCTAACCTAACCTAACCGGTAAAGATTAGTTTCATTAACCACTCGATATCTCGTAACCTTTATAATGCACGGCAAATCGAACCTCAGAAACTTGTTCAGATCACACCAAACAGTTATGCCGCAGAATTACAGAAAAAAAATACTTATATATATTTTTTAGGTTACGTTAGGTTTGGTTAGGTTTGGTTTGGTTAGGTTTAGTTAAGTTTAGTTGCGTTTAGTTAGGTTTGGTTGTGTTAGTTTTGGTTAAGCTTATTTAACTGCAGAGTGAAGTTCCCTGCATGCGTGTGCAGAATAATTGAGGTCTGTGTCATGCTGCACAACATATGCAAGGACACAAACCTCAGTTTCCATGATTTTGAGCAACAAGATATTGACGAGGCTAACTTGAATCGAGTGCATCCATAAGAACATAAGAACATAAGAAATGAGGAGACTGCAAGAGGCCAGTTAATGACCTACACGAGGCAGCTCCTTGCCCCCCACCCTTGGAATAATCCAATATTTAGCCATCCCACCTGTCATCCCTATCCATACTCTGATCCAACCATCTTTTAAAGCTATCTATTGACTCAGCACTTACTACGTGTCTACCCAGCCTATTCCAATCGTTCACCACTCTGTTAGTGAACCAATATCTACCTATGTCTGTCCTGAATCTAAGTTTTTCTAACTTGTACCCATTTCCACGTGTCCTATCCTGACTACTAAATTCTAAAACCTGATCAATGTTTCCCTTATTAATTCCTTTTACCCATTTGAAAACCTCAATCAAATCCCCTCTTGCCCTCCTTCTCTCTGGGAGTGGAGATTAAGACGTTTTAACCTATCTTTGTAGGGTAAATTTCTCAGCCCCTGAATCATCTTGGTCATTCTTCTCTGGACTGCTTCCAAGGAGCCTATATCTTTCCTATAATAAGGGGACCAAAACAGAGCTGCATAATCTAAGTGGGGTCTTACTAGCGCTAAATTCAACCTCAGAATGACCTCAGAACTCCTATTTGTCACACACCTACTAATAAATCCCATTATCTTGTTGGCTCTATTTCTAGCTATAAAACACTGTTCCCTGGGGCGCAAGTCACTGCTTATTTGAACTCCTAAGTCCCTCACACTATATGACTTTCCTAAGGTATTGTCATTTAATGTGTAGTCTACAAGCCTATTACCTATACCTACACTCATAATGCTACACTTGTTAACATTAAACTGCATCTGCCATTTCTCTGACCACTCGTACAGCCTATTTAAGTCATCCTGCAGCATCCTAGCATCATCTAAATTCTTTACCGGTCTTCCTATCTTTGTGTCATCGGCAAATTTACTGATATCACTGTTTATTCCTGTCTCTAAGTCATTTATATAGATTATGAATAACAATGGTCCTAGTACTGATCCCTGTGGTACCCCACTAGTGACATTACCCCATTCTGATTTCTTCCCATTAATCTGTACCCTTTGTTCCCTACTAGTAAGCCATCCCCTAATCCACTCTAGTATCTTCCCGACCTATGCCATGAGCCTTGACTTTACTTAACAGTCTCCTATGGGGTACTCTGTCAAAGGCTTTACTCAAGTCCAAATAAACTATATCATACTCGTCCCCCTTATCTATGGTTTCAAATACTTTCCTATAGAAGGTTAATAAATTTGTCAGGCAGGACTTCCCCTTGCTAAAACCATGTTGACTATGTCTAATTAGCTTGTGTTCATCTAAATGTTTTCTAATTGCCCTTGCTATGATAGCTTCTAACATCTTGCCTACCACTGATGTTAAACTAATTGGGCGGTAGTTACTACTTTCTGCCTTATCTCCTTTCTTGAATATAGGAACTACATTTGCCTGCCTCCATAGCCTAGGCACTACTCCTGTGTCTAAGGATTTTCTAAAAATCATCACAATGGGTTCAACGAGTTCTTTTCTACATTCCCTAAGAATCCTCGGAAAAATGTCGTCCGGCCCTGGAGATTTAGTCTTTTTAAGTCTATCTATTTCCTTGCTAACTACTTCCCTACTTATGACTATTTCCCTTAATTTATCAACCTCTTGTCCCCTAAAGATCTGTACTGGCTCCAGTTCCCTACCCGACTCTTCCTGAGAAAATACGGACAAGAAGTATTTATTTAATTCCTTACTAATTTCCTCACCATTTTCTATCAAGCTGCCATCCATTCCTTTAAGAGGTCCTATTCTATCCTTTGCTTTAGCCTTGTACAGCTGATAGAATCCCTTTGGATCCTTCTGGGCATCTCTAGCTATCCTAACCTCATAATTCCTCTTTGCGGTCCTAATATCCTTTTTAACTTTCCTAGCTAGGTCATTATACTGCCCCACTACCTGTACTTCTCCTCTTTTAATTCTCCTATAGAGTCCCCTTTTTAATCCAATTTCCCTTTTAATGCTGCTATTCATCCATTTTGGATCATTTCTATTTGACCTAATCCTCCTCCTAGGTGTATACTGTTCCTGCCCTGTATGAATTTCCCTAACTATGGTATTATAATGTAATTCTACCTCAATGTTTTGATCCTCCTCTCTGCCTACTCCTATTCCCATCCAATCTATACTCTGGAGGTGGTTTCTGAGGCCCTGGTAATTGGCTTTTCTAAAATCTGGTACTAAAGCAGTGTTTTGTTCTATCTCCCTCTTTGCATTAATCTTGAATCTAATTTCGTGGTGGTCACTAACATCAAATCTAGCTCCTATCTCAACCTGACTGACCAAAGTTTCATTATTCGTGAAGACCAGATCTAAAATATTTCTGTCGCGTTGGTTCCCTTACAAGTTGTGTGAAAAAACCATCCTGGACGACATTTAAGAATTCCTCCGAGCTCCCGTCTCCTGTCATACTATCCCAGTCTATTCTCCTATAATTAAAGTCCCCCATAATGCACACATTATTATACCTAGATGTCCTTGCAAGCTCCTGCATCAGGGGTGCACTAGCTGCTTCATCTAAATCCAGAGGCCTATACATGATACCTACAACAAACTTTTTCCCTCCTATAATAATGTCAATCCATAATGATTCTGTATTCCTATCTGTTTTTATTGTGGTGTTGACATAGCTATTTAATGTGTTTCTAACGTACAGTGCCACACCTCCCCCTCTCCTCCCTACTCTATCTCTGTGAAAAAAAAGTGTACCCATCTATTCCTACTTCAGGTAAGAAATGTTTGCCTGCAATATCTAACCAAGTTTCTGTAATACCTATAATATCTAACTCTTCTACACATGCAATACCTCTAAGTGTGTCTATCTTATTTATTACACTTCTACTGTTTGTATAAAAGACACTAAGTTCATGTACCTCCCTCTCTTTACCCCGTCCTTTGTCACTATAACCCTTACCTCTATTAATATTTAGGTAAGGGTAATAGTAACAAAGGACGGGGTAAAGAGAGGGAGGTACATGAACTTAGTGTCTTTTATACAAACAGTAGAAGTGTAATAAATAAGATAGACACACTTAAAGGTGTCACATGTGTAGAAGAGTTAGATATTATAGGTATTACATAAACTTGGTTAGATATTGCAGGCAAACATTTCTTACCTGAAGTAGGAATAGATGGGTACACTTTTTTTTCACAGGGATAGAGTAGGGAGGGGAGGGGGAGGTGTGGCACTGTACGTTAGAAACACATGTTTCTAACGTACATAAGAATATAAGGAAGC